>PVIR01000526.1:0-66372 GCA_004026965.1 Petromus typicus
ACAGCTTCATTGACTCTGACTCGCAAAGTCTCTGTCTGCCTTAGTGGAGACTCCTGGGGCAAGAGATAGAAATTCAGTTTGAAGAAGCTGAAACAAAAACAAAACCCAAAGCTGAGCAAGGTGTGTATTGGCTCGTGCACTGAAAGTTCCAGTTCCTTCTGGCTATGGGCATGGTTTCGACCATGATGTCTCTTTTTCTATGTCTCTGTCTCTGTCTCTCTCTCTTCCTCCTCTCTGTTTTTTGGGGATTTGCTCCTTTTGGTGACCTGATCTCAAAGATGAGCTCTCCTCAAAGTCCTCCAGCCAGGCAGTGCAGCTGCACCCCACAAGCTTCAAACCAAATCCCTAAATTTACCTTCTGTGGCTTGGAGGAGTCACAAGTCTCTGGTCTCTGAACTCTGTCCTTCCTCATCTGGATCTGAGTCACAGTCGCTGTGCAGCCAGGACCTTGGTGACATCCCTGAGCCCCACAGCCCTGGACCTGGGAAATGTGATTTTGAAGGGAAAGTGAAGGGATGGTGATCAGGAGAGGCCGGGGTCCTGGGAGGCCCCAGAGGCAGATGGCCAGCCCTCTGGCAGCTCGGCCTGCTCACGCTCGGGGCTTTGCACTGTCATTCTGAAGGAGGACCTGGCTCCTGTCCTGACCTGCTGTCCTGGTCTGTTCTCTGGAGGGCTTTTCCCAGCTCATCCTAGAGCCCAGAAGCAGAAGCCTCTCTGGCTTACACTGTGTGACAAAAGTCAAGACTGCTTCCCTCTCTGAGCAGGAGCTGCCATCTCACTGACAAGGGAACAATGGCTTTCCCAGCACTAGGAGGTTCTTAGTAACCTAGACCCGAGGTCGTTGACCAAGGGAGGGTGGCCGCTTTGGCCCCAGCTGCCTGTTCTCCTGGTTCTGTCCTTTCCCATGTAATCTTGACTCTCTTGTGATCCCCCAGAGGAAGCCCTCAGCACACTACTCCCTAGTTCTTCCCAGCATGGCCCCACTAATTGCGTTCCTCTACTGCTTTACCACCGCCATCTCTCTCATTAGTCTTTTGAGTTGGCAGGTTTCTGAGTTTGGTCTTTCTCCCTCCTTCCAGAGTTGGACCCCTGACCCATGCCCCCAGAGTTGTATCCTGTCCCTGGAACAGTATACATTTTCTCCTCATGTCCCTTACCTCCGGACCTGGCACAGTGTTCATTTAAGAGTTTCTGAAAATTGGCACAGTGACATACTCCTGTTATCCCAGCCTTGTGGGAGGCTGAGGCAGGAGTACAAGCTAGAGCCTAGCCCTGTGGGACTCTGTCTTAAAATACATTAAATACTATGAAAAGGGCTGAAGTTATAGCTTAGTGTCTAGTATGAGGGTCAGTTCCCAGTACCATCATGTTATAAATGTAGGAAGGGTGGCTGTGACTTAGGCTCACTCCAGGACTTCAAACCATGGAATAGTTTGAATCAACTGCTAATCTTAGATTCCACTTTTTTACTTGTGAACTGAAAGAAACAATAGGGAATCTTGGACATTTGGAAGTGTATCTGACATCGGTAAGCACTTAATAAGTCCTTGCCATTACATTCTCTGTTTACTATCATACCTTCTTTTTCCTCTTGCTTACTGTCCCAGTGAGGTTAGAGCCACTGTTGGCCATCTCCTGGCTCCCTTTGTCATCCTAAGACAGCAGCATTGATTGTCTACTTAACTTTGTATTTGTCACTCAACTCTTCCCTGCACTGGGATTTGAGCCATAAAAACTAGAAACATCTGCTTTGTTCTCCAGTTTATCCCCAGCAGTTGCACTGGAACAGGCTTGTGACAGGTATGAAAATGAACTCTTTGAAGAAATAAAAGAATTGGTTGATCCCAAAATTCGATTTTGGCTTCAGTTCAGGCAAGAACCACTGAAGGAAAAGACCATTTTATTTTTGGAAATGGTTGGTTCAGGATCTGAACTCAGGTTCTGTCTTCTGCCAGAGACCATGTGCAAAGCGATTAAATCTCTGTAAAAGTAGAAAAGGAGGAATCTTACTACTCAGTCACCAGCTTGGATAGTTTGGTGGGATGGCGGAGGCAGAGGAGGAGAGCTGGGGTGCTTATGGTTCCAGCGTGGGCTCTGGGGCCAGACTGTGTGGTCCTAGATCTCATCTGCTATTTGTGACCTATGTGATCTTAGGCAAGTTGCTCACTTTCTCTGTGCTTTACTTTTTGCTCTCAATGTGCTGGGGATAATAATATTTCCATTAAAGAGTCTATGTGAGCATCAAATGTGTTAATATATACTCCCTTCAGCCTGGGCATGTAGCAAGTCCCCAGCACCAGTAAGGTCTCTGTGCCTTTCTACAGCATGTGACAGAGCTGGCTTGGGAGCTATTGCCCTTCAATTCTGTCCTTCTGGAGGTGGCGGGGTGGGGGGAGACTGGAGAATGGCTGCCCCTGGCTGCTTTGGCCAGTGCCGTGTTATCTTGACCTGATTCCTTGCCTTTGTTGCTCTCACCACCAGCAATACCTGAACACTTTCTATGGCTGCCCCAAGGACAGTTGCAACCTGTTTGTGCTGAAGGACACCCTCAAGAAGATGCAGAAATTCTTCGGGCTGCCCCAGACAGGGGAACTTGACCAGAACACCATCGAGACCATGCGAAAGCCACGCTGTGGCAACCCAGATGTGGCCAACTACAACTTCTTCCCGCGCAAGCCCAAGTGGGACAAGAATCAGATCACATACAGGTGCCAAATAAGGGAGAAGGGAGTCAAGGCCATGGGACCAAGGGACACAGTCTGCTGACACCACCCTCTCCCTGCTCGGGACCCATATCAGCAGTGAGGGCTGGGTATCTCAGGACGTTTGCATACAGCGTTCTTGGTAAAAGGAGGCAGACAGACTTGGATCCAGACCTCACACTCACTAACTATGGATCACTGGGCTTTGTGCCTTTCAGTGCTTTGAACACTGCCTTCCTATCTGTAAACCTGGGCTAAAAACATCTTTCCTCAGAGTCTGGATTGGGAAACTTAGGGAGATCACATATAAATCACAGCATCTGATGCATGCCAAGAGTGTCATGAGAATTAGTCATGTTATTATTATTATTATTAAATGTATTATTGAGGCAGCCAAAGAAAGCCTAGTAATTGACTTCTAAGTGGTTTTTTATTTTACTGAATTGTTTTAATTGGTTGTTAACTCAATTAAGAGCTTTGCCCTGAATGGCTGGTCCTGCATTTCAAGATTGAAGTCCCTTCCCTGTGTCCCATCATGCATTCTTCATGTCCTTGCCTATCACCACCTGACAAGTCAGGTTGAACCTGGAAGTGTTGGCCGATTTGTCAGCAGACATTCTGGGAGCACTAGTTCTTTTAGAGAGCTCACTCCATGTGTACATCATGTGTTCCTGCACAAGCGGACTCACATACTCCTGCATACATATGCATATGTACATGGTATGGGCCACTCACATGCTCCTGCACACACATACACATTTGTACATATTACACACACACTTGCATACCTGTGCACAGCCTTGCACACATTCTCACGTGCATTTCTGCCACCTTCAGGATCCTTGGCTACACACCCGATCTAGACCCCGAGACGGTGGATGATGCCTTTGCTCGAGCCTTCCAAGTCTGGAGTGATGTGACCCCACTACGGTTCTCTCGCATCCATGATGGAGAGGCTGACATTATGATCAACTTCGGCCGCTGGGGTAGGCAGGAGACAGGATGGTGGTGGGTTGGGACAGGGATATAGAGACAAAGGGGCTAGTTGTGTATTAGCGAGGCACGGAGTGCAGTGTAAGTACCAGAGTAGTGGGTATAGACACTGGAGGTGATTTAGATGGAGGCAGCACAGGGGCATAGACACTGGAGAGCCACATAGATGTGAGGGCACAGGAAGTGATGCAGTGTAACCTACAGGCAGTAAATCCTGAAGTAAGTGCCCAACTGAATTGCTCAAATGGTAGCTGTTAAGTACGTCAGGCTACTTCCATGTAAACTGGCAAATCTTTTTAAAACTGAAATTCAGTGCATCAGTCACACGAGGCACATTTCAAGTGCTCAGGGACCATGTGAATCTAGTAAGCTCTTTGCAGCACAAAGTATGTCTGCACCATCAGTTGAGTAATGCTGACCACACATTTACAGAGAAGCTGTAAATCTGAGAGTGATTCAGACATGGTGGAGTGGTGCAGACACAAATGGACTGAAGGTCAAGGCCACCATCTGAATGGGTGGTGTGAATCCTGGTAGTGGGCATAGACTTGGAGGAAGGTAATATAGAACTGAATGATGTAGTGATGAGGGTACAAGGTTAGGCACAGGAAGTCATGTAGACCTATGAGTGGGTGAATGGACTTTGATAGTAGGCATGATGATAGTGGGACCTGAAGGCTGGATATGGATAGGAGGGCAGTATGGAGAGGAAGGAAGATGGTGTAGACATTAGAGACAGTGAGGATAAATGATGGGGACTCCAGTGTGGCATCATAGGTATGTGAGTGGATACTGTGGCAGTGGTAGTAGTGTA
The DNA here is from genome assembly GCA_004026965.1 of Petromus typicus. Lineage (NCBI taxonomy): Eukaryota > Metazoa > Chordata > Mammalia > Rodentia > Petromuridae > Petromus > Petromus typicus. The sequence goes on from PVIR01000526.1 coordinate 4,510, forward strand.
GACAGTTTAGGGTACAGATAAGAGGCCATGTGGACCAGAAGGAATTGTGTAGGTCATAGAATGATCAAGTTGGAAAATTTCTACCAACATCTTTTGTTTCCCCAGTGCTGGATAACCTCAGTGGGCCTGGGGAAGGGGGCAGAGGTTAGGTGGATTAGATGTGGATGGGTTTTGAGGTCCCACAAGGTGGCTGCAGGCTGACACCTTGTATATATTCCAGAGCATGGAGATGGGTACCCATTCGATGGGAAGGACGGGCTCCTGGCTCATGCCTTCGCTCCGGGTCCTGGGGTTGGGGGAGACTCTCACTTCGATGACGATGAGCTGTGGACCCTTGGAGAAGGGCAAGGTAAGACAATCCTCTGCATTCTCCTTGTCACCTGGTGGCAAGGACTTCTCTGGAGCCCTTCCATCTGCTCTGATGGGACAAGGGCAATGGGAGGGGAAGGCAAATCACACCTCTGGCAGCCAGAATCCTAGTCTCCAGAGAAAGGCTAGCAGCATCCAACCACATACTCCAGCCCCATGTTGCCCCCAGTGGTCCGCGTGAAGTATGGAAACGCCGACGGGGAGTACTGCAAGTTCCCCTTCCTCTTCAATGGCCGAGAGTACACCAGCTGCACGGACGCAGGCCGCAGTGATGGCTTCCTATGGTGCTCCACCACCTACAACTTCGAGAAGGACGGCAAGTATGGCTTCTGTCCCCATGAAGGTGAGCATTTGTCCCAGCCCTCACTCTGCAGGCCAGCTGGCCACTCTTCTCCATGACTTTAATTTATGCCCCACCATCCTGGCTTGGGCCCGTATTGCGTCTGTCTTATCTGTGCCCTGATAGCTATCTATTGCTTGATGATGGGGACTTATTCTGCAAAATGTATTGTTAGGCAAGTGTAACATCATAAAATTACTTACACAAACAAAGACACATGTACTGTCATTAGGTGACATAGTGTTATGGAGCTACCATTGTGTAGAACCACTGTCAAATGGTCTTTTGTTGTGCATGGCCATGTTTACTTATGACTTTGATTAATTCAAGTTTTGAAAGTCTTACCGTTAGCTATAGTATATATGAAATCATAGGCTCGCTGTGTCAATTATTTGGAAAATATACATGAGGGTAAATATAGAGCTATTAAAATGTCCAGTTGTTCCAGGGTCACTTGCTTTACTTCAGCCAGGGCTGAGGCCTAGAGGAGATGACCAGAGGCTTGGGAATGGTGGAGGCCCAGTAGCAGGTTAAAGGCTAGAGCCTGATCTGTTGGGGACTTCTAGCCTGTGAACATCAGCTGTTGGTCGGTACTCACAGATTGCCAGCTCTGCTGGGTGTGTGCTTGTGTATGTAAATGTGCGTGTTTGTTTGGAGCACAGTTTTTAGATTTTGAAGCCATCAAAGAGGAAAAGACTTCAAATGAAAGATGGTCTGATATCCACATTCAATCCTTTATTAAAATATTCTTGACATACTTTATAATCATAAATCATAACAAAATAGTCACACTTGGTACCAATCGAGTCGTCATGTTTGATGATTCTAGAGATCAAAACGCTAGAGATTTTGGAAAAAATAGGAGAAAATCTAAAATTCTTTTCTAATACTTCCTTCTTTCCCTTCTCATAAATATTCTTCAGTCTATGTACTCTAAAGACTGTCCATCTGTTTGGATATAATTACGTGTGTTTGTGAAATCTCTCTGACCCCATTGCAACCAAACTGGGCAGTAACCTTCATGACAGAAGAGAGAAGCAAAGACTTTGCTAATTGTCTTCCTGTTTACTTTCACTGCCAAAGCTAAACTTTGTATTAAGTAAGAATTTAAATTGGTAGTCAGAAATGTTCCCATCAAGCTGTCAGGTGGCGTTAACCCTTTCATGAGTCAGTGCCTCTGACTGGCTGGAACAGGATGCCTGATAATAGAACCAGCTGTATTTCATAGATTCAGAAGGGTTTTTCCCTGCATTGAACATTAGCCATAGGCTTGGTCTTCAGCCAGGTGCAAGTACGCACAGCACACACGTGCTTGGGTCTCGAGGTTCGTGTTACTCAGCCCCGCCTGACTGCTGAGTCAGTGTCTGCTTTTTGCCCTCCTAGTTGGGGGATGGATTTAGGAGGAGTCAGGGGCTCCCTGTGTGATAGAAATCCAGCCAATGGGAGGCCAGAGATGGGGGTGTCCTCAGTGGAAGTGAACACCTTATCTTTCCCCACTCCCAAACCACTGAGATCTCTGGGCTCAAATTGGCCTTTTCCCTGGGTCCCATTGCTTCTAGCATCATAGGACAGAGGCTCTTGTTTGGTGAGGTGGAGCCGTAAGGATAAGGGACCCTCAGGCCAGAGCGGGGAGGTAAGGGGCTGGGCCCCATTCTGGCCATGGCAGAGTTAACAGCAGCTGGTGAGGTCACTTCTGGCGCCACTGTTCACAGATGGTCTTTGTTACGCACTTGTGGTTTTGCTAGTTGGCAATTCGAGAGAAACACCATTTTGTAGCATTGGGGTGGATGAGGGGCCAGCGAGAGAACTCAGGACAGACAGACCAGACCCTGAGTCACTCTTTCCCGATTCTCCAGTTAAGGCCTTGTCCTGGGAGTGGGGTCTCTTCCTCCTAACCTCCTCTTCTCCATTCTCTCCTGTTGGGACCACAGCAGGGCTGTCCTGGAATGTTCCCTGTGGTTGAAGGGAGGTGATGCCCTTTCTCTGCAAGCACACAAAGAGATTGAGATTGGTGACTTTTGGAGCTTTCAACTACAGCCTTCATTCATTTCATTTATATGACTGTGACCTCTTCTGGAACCATCCTCTCAGCCTCAATTTCCCCATATATCAAACAGAGAGAATCTTATAGACATATCCCCATGGATGATGTAGTTAGCAATCTGAATGGTGTTGACATTGACGTTGACGTTGACATTGGTATTGATGAGGCAATGTGGATGCTTGCTGTTGTTCTGGAGAGACCTTGCAGGACTTTGCAGGGCTCTGGATATGCCCTGCTTTGTGCTAAGTGTTGGCCATTTCGTGAGGTCCCTGGGGAAGGAACAGAGAACACAGGGCTGCAAGACTTTTCTCCAGAAGCTCACAGAACCAACAAGTGGAAATGGTTTTAATATGTCAATAACATAACTTCACCGGTGTGAGCTGGCAGGTGGGCCACCTGCCAGCTCTAGGCCCAGAGAGGTGTCTCTCTCTCTCTCAATGGCCCCCCACTTTCCTCCCCCAGCCCTGTTCACCATGGGTGGCAATGCCGACGGACAGCCCTGCAAGTTCCCGTTCCGCTTCCAGGGCACCTCCTACAACAGCTGCACCACGGAGGGCCGCACGGATGGCTACCGCTGGTGTGGCACCACTGAGGACTACGACCGAGACAAGAAGTATGGCTTCTGCCCGGAGACTGGTGGGTGTCACATCCTGCTGTCTGATAGGAACCCACTTGATTGCTTCCTTCATTTCCAGAGGGTAGGGGTGCCCACCAGAATCCTTTTTGGCCAGTAGAGCTTGGGCAAAGAAATTGGGACGCAGTCACGTGCTCAAGCCTGCTCAAGACCTGCACCCCTTGTTTATCTCCTCTCTGTCCTTGTTGTCCCTCTTCCTTGCTTTTTCTGGTCTGCATCTCCTCCCATCCATTTTTCACTGAGGATCCCCCCCCTCCACCTGCTGAGCGTGCTTTATGCCACACACACCGAGACTGGTCTCCTGAGATGCTGCTTATGGGTGTTACAGTACAGGAGCATGTGTTGGGACCATCTGCCCTGCCCAGCCCCTGGGCCACTAGCTCCTCTGTCCCATAGGTGGGAAGGTGGTAACAGCTCTGGAATCTATTTGCCTGGGTATGAGCAGCTATGAGCCTAAGTATCCGCTCAGGCAAGTTTCTTAATCCCCTGTAAACTTCGGGGTCTGCATCCATGGCTTCTCCGTGGGTGCAGCCTGTGGTCCCCACTGTGCAGGCTTAGTGGGGGTGGAGGTGAGATGTGGTTAGAGGTCTCGACCTCAGGCCTGGGATGGAGCCAGAGGACTTAACATCAGTATAACGCCATTATTTCCTGGTGGCATCCTGAGATCCTTTGACCAGTGTCTCTCACCCCACAGCCATGTCCACTGTCGGGGGGAACTCAGAAGGTGCCCCCTGCGTCTTCCCTTTCACCTTCCTGGGTAACAAACATGAGAGCTGCACCAGTGCTGGGCGCAGTGACGGGAAGTTGTGGTGTGCCACCACGGCCAACTACGACGATGACCGGAAATGGGGCTTCTGCCCGGACCAAGGTATGTGGCCCTGGAATTTGGGCAGACTTTGGACATCGTCTCTCCATACTTGGGCCGAAACCCTGTCTAGCCCTGAAAAGCCCCAGGGGACAGCCCTCCTGGTTTCCAGCCCTTTCTTTCACTACTACCACTCCTTAACGAAGGGATATTGTACCATTTCAGGCATGGCTTCCTCTGCCCCACAGACATGATTCTCCTCAGGGACATTCCTACTCCAATCCGGAGCCTTCCAGGACCCTGGCAGGCAGCAGAACCTCAGGCCTTCTTTGCCCCATTAGTTCTACTCTTTTGAATGACACCCACAACAGGGTGTCAAGTAGGGTTTGCTCATGACCTCTGGCTGCACCTGGGCATGGAACCCAAGGGGACATCGTTTTTACTGCTTTCTCTGAGACAGGAATGGGGGAAGTCATGGGGCCAGTCTTGTCCTACCTGCCTACCTCTGGAGGGGTCTGAGGAGGGTTTGTCCCCACACTTTTTAGAGACACCAAGGCCAGAAAGCACAATTTTTACCAAAAACAAAACAAAATGATCTTTTTCTTTGTTGGCCAAAATTTCTTTGTTTTGTAGGCAACATTCTCTTTAAGGCAAAAGATTTGCAGATGCTTCTTGCCCTCCTCCCTCGTAACATGATGCAGCCTGCGCTGCAGAGGGGCAGGAGCACTTTGGCTGACCCCACTCGGAAGCGGGAGACAAAGATCGTTCATTCCAGATCTCCCAAGCTAAGAAAAGTTCCTGTGTGTCACTTCCAGGGATTATAGTCCCCCTTGGGGATGTCCCAGAGTTTCCCTTGTTGGATCTCCAACTCGTCTCATCTCTCTCTTTGTCTTTCAATCCCTCTGTCTGCTGTGGTGCCAGGGTACAGCCTGTTCCTGGTGGCAGCCCATGAGTTTGGCCACGCCATGGGGCTGGAGCACTCAGAAGACCCCGGGGCTCTGATGGCGCCCATTTACACCTACACCAAGCACTTCCGCCTCTCCCATGATGACATCAAGGGCATCCAGGAGCTCTACGGTAAACTGCAGCTCGGTCCCTTGAGAGGGAGGTCCAGGGCGAGGGAACCTGCGAAGGCCCCATCCATCTGCTGCACAGAAGGGTTGGGGTGGGAGTTGGGAGCTGATCTTAAAGGAGTCAGAGCAGTGTTCCAAGCGACACTTGAGTAACTCTGTCCTTTGTAAACAACACTAAACATTTCCACCATTTTTGCCTCCTCATTTGAGAGGACTGAGAGTCTTTCACCAGGAGTTAGCTCACTACAGGCCAGAATTCTCCATCATCTAGGATGAGCTTCATGAGAAGGGGTGAAATCCGCTTTTATTTTGATGTGCAATAGAAATACAAGTAATATCCCTTAAATCAATCATTTGTTTATGATTTGTGCTGGGAGTAAAGCTAGAGTTTAAAAAGTTCATTTCTTAAAAAGAAAATCAATTTCTAAGGGTCCTGGTGGGACTTGAACCAGCCAAGAGAGCGGAAATTGTACTTAAGTGAGGAAGCGTGGGTAGGCTGCACAGACCCAGTAAATGAGCTGAGGTTTGGACCACCAGGTTCCGGTGCTGCCTTTGCTACTTGTTAGCTCCAGGGACTGAATGAATCTTACCCCTCTGGAGTCAGTTCCCTCAAATGTGGCTTCTTGTCAAGAGAAGTGAAGAAATCAACCCTGAAGGAAATGAACGATCAATCTCTGGTGCTATATGTACGAGTGGGCCCTGACTCTTGGGGGCTTAAGAAACTATGATTTGGGTTTGAGTCTTGCCCAAGTCACTCAATCCTCCTGGGCCTCAGTTTTGTTGTCTGTGAAATGGGATTAACGGTGACAGCTCCTGGGGACACAAAGAAAACTAATTTAGGCAATGCCAGTGAAGAGTATTTATAAAATATAAAGAATTGTAAGAGTCTGGTTCTTTTCACTACGTACTCTCCAAGTTTAGGCGTCATTATTTTCCTGTGCTCACAGGAAAGCCAGACTACCATTTTTTCTAATGCTGGAGGCACAGCCTGGTGGAGAATCTAAGGTCAGATGTTCCCTCTACCCCCAGGGGCCTCTCCTGACACTGATATTGATACTGGAACTGGCCCTACACCCACACTGGGACCTGTCACTCCAGAGATCTGCAAACAGGACATTGTTTTTGACGGCATCTCTCAGATCCGTGGTGAGATCTTCTTCTTCAAGGATCGGTGAGTCAGGAGTTTGCTTCTTGTCGTTTCTGCTTTCTGACCCCTTCCTTCCCTCATATTACTGTGTTGAGGACCCCCAGCGGCTTTCACAGAATGACCTATTGCCAGTAGCTTTGGCTGAGCCTCACACAAGCTGTAGGTCTCAATGACTTACCACACAAGGAGTCTCACAGGCTCTGCAGGTCTACCAGATGTCTAGGCTTCTGGCTGTGTTTGAGGGAGGATGTACTCTATGTGTCATCCATTTTCCTAGTGATAGTGACAACTTGTGGCACATGACATGGTGCAAGAGGACAAAGCAAACCACACAAGCACATTTAGAGCCTTTTAGCACACCACACCTGAGAACACTCCACTGACTAAAACAAATCATCTGACCAAGCCTAACATTTATACCAGAGAATGGATAACAAAGTCACATGGCAGTGCACATGGATGGCAACAATAAGTCAGTTGACCACAGGCCTTCTCTGTAAATGTCCTTGCCCCCAAATAGCCAAGTTCTTCAGGTTGTAGGTAATAAGTGATCACAGGATATATTGCTTAAGACAAAGATCTCCACTGATTTGACCATGAGCTGAGACTTAACCTGAGTGCTTAGTTTCCTGAATAATGGCAAGAAGTGTCTGGGACCTCGATAGATGGTCCATCATCATCCGTCCATCTCTGAGTGAATACTGCGTACACACCCACCTCCTCCCTTCTATCATCCATTCATCCATCCATCTACTCATGAGGTGTTATTTCCCAACTGTTCACACATCTGTCCATTCTTCCTTTTTAGGGTAAAGTAGCTCAGAAAATGGACTCTGGAGTTAGAACATTGGACATGTTGTATACAGATTATATGACCATAAACAGGTTAATCAAGTGTCCTCTTAGTGTCCCAGTTTCTTCATTAAAAAACTGCTAGCATTCCTTCACAGGAGACTGACAAGGATTAAATCAGCTTAGTGCTCAGAACAATGCCTGACACAGATTAAGTACATACAAATGTGTTAGCTGTTGTTATTGACAAATAATTGCTTGGCGTCTTTTGTGTCAGTTATCTTGTTAGACTTCAGTGAGGCATGAGGGAGAAGAGATCGGTGTACTGAAATGCATGGGCCTCCCTCCAAGAACCACCTAAAGTACGAGTGTTAAAATGTATGGGTTCCACTTGCTGCCACAGGGCCTTTGGTGGGAGTCTGTGGGAGCAAGATCTCAGCATCTGCATTTTAGAAAACTTCCTCCATGATTCCAATGCACATTACAATCTGTGCATCACTTGGGAAACGGAACACAGAGAACTAACACTATAACATGCTTAACAGAATGAAGGAAATGTGATTGCAGAGGCCTTAGCAAAATGCCTTTGGGGGAACACCTTATATTCAAGGAGGGTGTCACACAGGAGGCAGAGTTTGACTACAACCTTTTAATGAGAAACAAAATTCTGATGCATAGTGATGCAAAAGACAGGGGAACCTGCAAAGTAAAACCATATGAAAGATCTTGGTGAGCGCTTCCTCTGCTCCAGGTGTGGGGCCAGGTGTTGCTGTGCAGATGTTCTGCCTTCACAGGGTGTGCCAGCCAGTGGGGAGAAGACGGGAAAGCAATGAGACTCACGATGCAAAGAGAAGTCACGTACCAGTAGGTCTCAAATGCCCAATCCAGGATGAGTAAGAGTAGATTTCATTTGCTCTCCTACAGCCACTTATAAAGGTGTGTAGGATATGTGTGGGGATCCCATCAGCCATCCATCTTGTTAGGGGAATCCTTCACCTCATGGCCCTAGGAGGAAGTGAGGGAGAGAAGGAGAAGAGAGACCTGAGTCCCACACCTCCCTTCAGGGCACTCCCTCCATGACTTAATCTGTTGATACGCCCACCTCATAAAGGTTCCACCACCTTCCTGGCATCAGGAAGTCAGCCTTTCAAATGGGCCTCAAGTGTGTAATCCAGAGCCCCCCAGCTCCAGGATGGCAAGGCTAGTACTATAGAAAGATTGAATTTGGATTTTGGAGACAGATTTGGATTTGAATACCAGTAGTAAACTCTCTGAGCTTCATTTGCCAATTAAGGGACTATGATCCCTTCTTGTACTAGGATGCTTTGGTGCATATGCCAGAGATACTCTGCCTCCCAACTCCAAACTGAAGCTGGTGTGGTCAGTATAGAGAAGGTGCTTACATGGTAAAAAAATTCCAGGTGCAGGAGAAGGTCAGGACTTGATGTTTTTTGTCCAGTGATATTCTTTGTATTGACCGTATCCCAAGACTGGAATCCTCCTGATCACAAAATAACTGCCAGTAGCAGTTAGGGCTGTGCACATCTCATATGCAACAGGAGAGTTACACACACAAACACATACACACATGTCATGCTCACACACATACACACACACACAGATGCAAATTATTGTTCAATATTGTCATGCTAGTATACATCATATGGCAACTGTTGAATCAGTAACAGTTACCAAAAAATACTAAGCTCTGATTGGCTTAGACTAGCAGTTCTTGAACTTTGGTATGCTTTAGAATCATCTAGAAAGTATCTTTAGACACTAGCTTCAAGCCTAGTGAGTCTGCTCTATAGACCTCAGGTGGGACACGATAATTTTTATTTCTAGCCAGTGCCAAGATACTGCTGGTGATGGCTCGGGGACTGCACTTTCAGAGCCAGTTTTAGACTAGGGAGTATCTCCCAGAATGGGGATTGGGTCACGGGCAGTGGGGGCTGATGGTGGAAGTGGTAGTGGTGAGAGAAGGATCCTGTGTGGACTTCTGCTAGAAAGGAGGATTAGGACATAAATGATAGATTCTGGGTAGGCCATCAGGCTTGCATATCATACTGTTATGAAGATTAAATTTTATGAGGTCTTCACTGAACAGCAGCTCATACCCTTGCCCAGTATACAGTTCCATTCCATCTCAATACAGAAAATGCTTTAGAGAGCCACCTGCCCTGCCTCAGTCGGTCTCTCATAAAATGGGGCCGATATGATGAATGATTACTATTCTAGGAACTCAGTACCAATTCCAAAAATCTTATAGCTAGGAGAGAACACACTGTAGCCAGAGAAATGGGAATGGGAAGCAGCTCTAGGATCTTGCAGGGAAGGAATCTGCCCATCCTGCATTCCCAGCCCTTCGCCAACCTTCTTCTGATCTTGACTCACCCTCCCACTGTAGATTCATCAAGGGGGGGGGGTGTTTCTGGGTGGAATTTGGAAGACAGATATGGTTAAGGCTATGGAGTGACTGTGTCCCTTTCCTGTGTGCAGGTTCATTTGGAGGACAGTGACACCACGTGACAAGCCCTCGGGGCCCCTGCTAGTCGCCACCTTCTGGCCCGAGCTTCCAGAAAAGATCGATGCTGTGTACGAAGCCCCACAGGAGGAGAAAGCTGTCTTCTTTGCAGGTGTGTGGAAGGGCCTTGCTATCCATTGCTCCATGGCTACCCCAGGGCTCTTGTGTAGTCTGGCCCACTCCTCCACTGCACCACAGTTCCCAGGCACCCAGGGTCCTCATCTCTTTTATGCATCCATTCTTTCAGCATCATTTCTAAAAGTCTGGGATGCATCGGGGAGACTGATCCACATGCCCAGCATCACACAACTTAGTGCACAGAGAGAACACTTCCTTTCCTTTGAGCTCCTTGTCAATCCTTCCACTGATTTCTTTGCCAGAGAAAAACAATCTCATTTTAGTGCTTGTATGTCTCTAACATCTTTGTAGTGCAACAGTCTTTGCAGCCCATTGGTTTAGTGAGAATTTTTTAAATAACTAGTTTTCATTTTTTAATTTTTAGCATAAATCTATTTTAATACAGGTGGTTAGATACACTAGGGTGGCATTTCAAATCAGGACAGAAATTCATTATTCCATAAATAATAATTAGGTGACCAAAAGTTTTAAATTTAAGTTAGTTTAATTTAATTTAATTAATTCAATTTAATTTAATTTTTTTTAGACAGGCTCTCACTTTGTAATTCAGGCTAGCCCTAGACTTACTATGTAGAAGAAACTTAGTTTTTTTTTAAGAAACTTTTTTTTAAGAAACTTAGTTTTAAAGATTTTGCAATTAATTCACTAAAAGTAAAAATATGAAATAAATCATGATGTGAGAATACTCCAGTAGTACATAGGGTGTATGTGGCTAAAGGCTGGGAAGCACTGCTCATTCAGCGTTTATCTGTGCTCCTACTGTATGGTGCTGTGTGCTGAGATCACCCTCCTCTGCTCACAGGCTGCTGTTATGAGGGAGGTCAATCTGGTGTATGATGGGGGACCAAAGGATCCCTCCCTTGTCCTACAATCCAGCTCCCATCTCCACGCCAAGGTGATTATATGTCCTGGCTAAGGTAGCAGTTGGCTCCCAGACACTGCTGTACAAAGTATGGAGAGGTACCTCCTTGTGGCCAGCATGACACTCCTATGGCCTGGATCTCATACCCATCCCATTACCCCTTTGGCATGGTGCCTTCTGTCCTCAACTTAGAAACCTTCTATGCAAAACTTGATTCTGGCCAGACACGAGCAGGACCTTGTACTGTTTTCATGATGAGACAGGCTGGGACTTCGGCATAGTCCCCAGCACCTCTTCTCGTCCCCGTAGGAAATGAGTACTGGGTCTATTCTGCCAGCACCCTGGAGCGAGGGTACCCCAAGCCACTGACCAGCCTGGGGCTGCCCCCTGATGTCCAGCGAGTCGACGCTGCCTTCAACTGGAGCAAGAACAAGAAGACGTACATCTTTGCAGGAGACAAATTCTGGAGGTAAGGGAGGGCTATGGGCAGGGCAGCAGCACAGCTGGCTGCAGCTGGATGCCTCTTGAGTCAGTTTAGAAGGTGGTGGGTCGTGGATGCCTTCTTTCTGGTCTTTGACCCGCCGGAGCTGAAGTTCATCTGAGAAGTCCCCGCAGGATGAACCATCCTTATGCACATGATTGTGTAGTTCTGCTCAAAACACTTCCTTCCTCATGTGTTTTCTGATTGAGCCTGTGTGTGTCTGAACCTGTGTCTGAGCCTGTGTGTTCTGTCTGAACATAACATAATTTAAGGCGAGTCCCTGTTGAAGAGAAGCTGATCAAAACAAAGATAACAGCTGCTACTGTTGACACTGTGCCAGACACTGGAGCCTTTGGCAGGTCCAGTGGTATGGGCACTGACTGGCAGGCATGCAGTTCAGAAGCAAATGGCTCTCTGCTTAAGGTCATCTGGAGAGAAAGGTCCAGTTCAGAGAGCTTTGTTAGGCTAAGGCGCCGAGGAACCCGATATCCAGGAGCTGGGGGTGAGGAGGAGCCCAGACCTCAGAAGGCAGATGAGAATTCATCACACATTCCAAATGAGGAAATTGGGATCTAAAGGAATTAACGCTTCCAACTTCTTTGTATATAAGTTTGTTGGAGCCCAACGTAGGGGTACATACTTGTATTCACAGAACTCTGTGGGGGTTAACAGGAGGATCACAAGTTCAAGCCCAGCCTGGGCAACTTAAAACCCTGTCTCCAAATTAAAAATAAAAACAGAAATTAAAATAGGCTAGAGATACAGCTCAGTGAGAAAGCCCTGGGTTTAATCGGCATTATTCGACAAAAAGAGTATATTGGCACAGAGCTGGAGGTGTGTCTGCTTCTCCTGTCTTCTTACCCAGGGCCCCCTCACTTCACACTTGGCTCCTTGGTCATTTGAAAAGAGGGGTTGAACAAAGGCTTTCGGAGTGCTTTCTGCTTCCTCATTCTAGTGAAACTCCTGTGTGTGCCACTGCATCCGGGTCTTACAGGAGCTACTTAGGAGCCACTCCCTGAGGCCTTTCTCGGCCATTCCCGGAACAATTCTGAGGCCTTCTAAGGCTTCTGTCCACTCCCTTTTTCTCTTCCCTTCACCCCTCCTCCAGCTGCCCTGATTCAGAAGCTGCTTATGTTCCAGGCCTGCCCATGACAGGGTGGAATTCTAGACACCTCTCTAAGACACTTAGCAACCTAAGCTGATTGATATCTCGAGCCTCAAGAAGGAAAGCAGTCAGCCAGGAAACCACTGAGCGGCCTTCTGCCCCCAGCTCTGGCATGCTTGCTCCTCCACAGGCTCGCGCTCGCACTTTGAATGGCATCTGAGCTTCCCAGACACTTGGAAGCCCTGAATCTGAGCATGGTGGACAGTGAGAGGTGCAGAAACACTGAAATGTGCCTCCAAGAATCACAAAACCCTGATGTCCTTCCAGCACAGTGTTGCAGGACCTGTACAGTAGCCCCGCCCCACACCCTGTGCATACACACGTACAAGAATAGACCCAACTGTGAATGAACACAAGTGCCTGTTTACACACCTTGACCCTCGGGCTGCATCAGTTCTTTACCAGGCAGAGTTGCCTGTCTCCCCAACCTTTTCACATCAAGTCCATTTCCCCAAGCTGAGGGCCGAGATAGGTGGTGCACTCTGCAGAGCAGGAACCAAAGGATGCCCGGAGACTGAACCAGACTTCCTAAAGAGGTAGATCTCATTTGAAGAATGGGCCGGGTGAGCTCTGCTGTGGGCTCTACAGCAGCCCCGAAGTTATCCTGCCAGTAGGAGTATCCCAAGGAGTGAGGGTTGGGTATCTGCCTCCAGGACACCCGGAAGGGCTCAGTGCCTCATTTTGGAGCTTTCATTGCACTCACAAACATTTGCCAAGCACCTCTTCTGTGCCAGGCTCTAGTGAGGTATGGGGAGGTACTGCTTGAGAGGTGGTCTCTCTCTGCCTTCCTGGCACTTACATAAGGAGGTGAAGTGACTCAAACACACTCGAATCAGATAGCAGGGCTGTTGGCAGCTGCGTGCCCTGACCTGAGCCTCTGAATGTGCTCTGGATTTCTGATTGTAGGTCCATTTTCCAAATCCAGACACTGAGGCTGAAATGGATCAATACTGTTCAAGATGAAGAGGGGACGAGGGGCAAAGGAAGAGCTATAGGATCTTCCTGAGGCAGCACTGTCTTATGCCATGATGAGAACATGGACCCAAGGCAGTTCATGCGTGTGAGCCTTGGTTTTTTTATCTGCACAGTGGAGTTGATTCTGGCCTTCCCCTTCTGTTGGAGGGAGATCAAAGAAGACACGAGAGCAAGGTCATGTGTGGGACACGTCTCTGAGGCTCCTGACCCTAGGTTTTGGTGACTCTCATCACGAAGGGGCAGATTTTGTGAGAAGTAGTCTTCTGGTCTAGTTGGGATTATGAAGACTCTTCTGGCAGTTCTTGTAGCGATAGGCGGGGGGAAGGAGACTCCGTATAAGATATCTTTAGGGGAAGTTGTAGAAATCTTGATAGAGATAGCAGGGCTGGCTATGGGGGGGGGGCGGTGTTGCTAGGAGGTACCATAAAGGAGAGCTTAGCTGTCATCCAGATGGGACTCAAAGACAGATAGGTCCTGCTTCTGTTTTCAGAGATAGCTATGGCTCATAGCAGGAGCTCCCAGTGTCACAGATAGGATATGTATAAGAGGAGAAACAGAGGAACGAAAATGACAACAGCATTTAAGAAGTGCTCTAGCGATGTTTAAACAGAGGTGTTGTGAGGGAGGGAAAAGAACCTGCCAGTGATATGCCTGTGATATTTGCCTGAGTTAAGGGCAGGGCCCAGGCATCTGCACTCTGCCTTCTGCAGCAGGGACTGGGATGGCAGGTGGTCCACCTGCCTGGTGACTCACAAGCCCTCCTCGCCTCTCAAGGTGTGGTTTGTCATCTCCACTGACAGATGAAGAAACAGCAATTTGTTCAAGTAATTTAGTGAGAGAGTGATGGGACGGGTCCCCACTTGTGGACACTTGGCCCAGTGTTCCCTCAGACTGCAGCAGGGATCAGCATTTGTAAAGGAACTCACATTTCTACAGACCTACAAAGTGTCAGACATGGGGATAGACCCTTTGTGTCTGCCTAGCAATTACAAGATGGCTTTTATGGGATCATCCCAGTTATGTAATTAGTAAGCAGTGGAGTTGAACTTCAGAGCAGGTCTGATTCCACTGTCCTTGGCTGCGCCTCTGAGAGCTGGGGTCTGGTTTCTCATGCCACAGCTAGAGCCATCATGGGGGCGTGGCCTTTAGAGAGGCCCATCTGGCTCACTGCCTTTCCTGTCTTTCAGATACAATGAGGTGAAGAAGAAAATGGACCCCGGCTTCCCCAAGCTCATCGCAGATGCCTGGAATGCCATCCCCGATAACCTGGATGCTGTTGTGGACCTGCAGGGCAGTGGTGAGCAACCCAGCCCTCCATCCACTTTCTAGGACTCCCTCCCCCCAGCCGAGGCCAGGCTCCACACCAGCACAGACTTCTTCATTGTGCAGGGCAGGCATGCTGCGCCCCGGGAAAACAAACCAGCCCCTTCAGCCCAGGACTGGGAAGGCATCCAGGCCTCTGACCCCTGCTCCCTCAGCCAGCCCTTCGCAGTGAGACCCAGAAGGGCCCCTCACAGCTGCAGGGAGTAAAGCCAGCCGGGCAGGGGAGGGAAGAGGCCTGTAAGGGGGCCCAGGAACATGGCCTGGTGCCCTGGATTCATTCTGGGGTTTGATCCAGGTCCCTCTGGGTTTGGAATGAGGCCTTGTGACCGCCTCTCATTAGCAGAAGGATGGTTCTGTCGGAGACAAGGCAAACTTTGTCATGCTGCCGCTCTTGCAGGAAAGATCCTGCTCTCCACTCTGTTTGCTCCTTTGCTGAGTGAAACGCAGCCAGTATCAGCAAGGGATAGGATTTGTAGTTAGAAAACTGAATTCCTGAGGAGGCTTTTGGGAGCTCTCTAGGGCCCTAGAAACATGTTCAGTTTGCCTTTTTACGGGGAAGATTTCAGTTCAACTCCACAAAGATATTTTTTGAGCTCCTATCGTAGGCCAGGCGCATAGCTTTGAATTCCAGTGGCTGAAGATCTTGGACATATATGAAAAAGCATTGTATGGTCTGGCCCTAGGTTAAGGGTTATCTTCAACTAAACATGTATCGAACACCTACCATGTGCCCAGATTTTAAGCAAGGGGAGCAGGACCACATATGTTAGGAGGAATTCACAGATCCCCAAATCTCCATGGACCACACAGGGCACAGAGGGAAGGACTAGATAAATCAAGGGTAACTAGGGACCCCCCCAGCTTACATATGGGGCAGTTGCTTCTCAGCTTCTCATATTGCTGGTCTGTAGGAATTGAGGCCTAATATTCTTTTTTTTTTTTTAGGTTTTTTTTGAGACAGGGTCTCACTTTTGTAGTTCAGGCTGGTCCTGAGCTCAGCCTCCAACTCACATCACAGCAATCCTCCTGCCTCTGCCTCCCGAGTGCTGGGATTACAGGCGTGAGCCACCACGCCCGGCACTGTGGTATGTGGTACTGATTGCTGCTGGGTGTGAGTCTCCACATCCAGTATTGGTATGTGGTTACCGGGGATCGAACCCAGGCCCTTGTGCTTGCAAGACAGGCGCTGGAACCACTGAGCTAAATCCCCGGCCCTGAGGCCTAATATTCTTAGATGTTCTAATTGTTTAAAGAAAGGGTATACATTTGTATATCCAGGTGACATGTCTAGATATTTCTAGCTACCAATTTATTTATATTAAAGACAGCATCAAAGTAAAACATGTATGTGAGCCAAATAAAAGGCATCTCTAGACCAGAAAGGCTCCCGGGTTTCCACTTTGATCATGGAAAGTACTTGGCTTAGTGCTGGTGCTAGGGAGTGTACTGTTATTATTACTCATTAGCATATCCATCTAATTTAATTGTACTGCAAGCAGAGCACTCCGCAGGCTGCTCTCCAACTTGCAGTGATGCTCCTGTCTCTGCCTCCTGGATGCTGGGATCACAGGCGTGCACCACCACGCCTGGCACCTCTCTGGTTTAAAACTTCTCTCCCATGTCCCTCACAGCCAAACTCCTGGGAACCCTGAGCTGCATCACAGAGTATCAGGATGGGCCAGTCACAGCTTCTCTTCCTTTTGTCACAGGTCACAGCTACTTCTTCAAGGGTGCTTATTACCTGAAACTGGAGAACCAAAGTCTGAAGAGCGTGAAGTTTGGAAGCATCAAAACAGACTGGCTGGGCTGCTGAGCTGGCGTGGCTCTGACAGGCCCTTCCTCTCCTCCATCCCTTCCCCACCCTGGGCCCTGAGCGCCAGGGAAGGACCTGGAGGGGCCAGGCAGCACAGCCTTCAGCTCTGTTGTTAATCAGCATTCTCAACCCTCACCTGGTATTTAAGATTCCAGAGAGTGGCTCCACCCTGTGCCCAAAGAAAGGTGCTGTTGTGTCCCTCCCAGGTGCCCTTTCCACTCCAGTCTAACCCCCCTTGGAGCCACCCCTGAAGAGACACTTTGATATAGCCCTGCTCTGGGTTGCCCTGGTGCTGCCATCCTTCAGGATCTTCTCCCTCCACAAGCTTTTGTGGCTCACAGCAGCCTTGGAGCCAACAGAGACTATCTCAGAGGGCACTGGTGGCCTGACAGCTTGGCACAGGGCAGCGGGATAGGGGAATGGTCAAATGGCCGCCTCGAAGACCTGGCTTCTCACTGCTGGCTGCCTTAGTACCTTCCCGACACTAGCAGTTTGCTTTGTATGCACTTTGTTCTTTTCTTTTGATCCCGACTTTTCTACTTTGTCACAGTTCCTGACAGAAGGACTCAGGTTGTCTGAAGCCACCACACTGCCTTCTCTGCCCACATAGCAGTGGTTCCGTCATCCACCCTGTTTAGGATCCCTACCCAGTCCCGGCCTCCACTGGTTGGAGGAACCCAAGCTGTGGCTTCCAACTCAGCCTTTTCTGCCTCCTCCTTCAACAGTTCCCCATGGGAAATGGCAACAAGTATAAATAAAGACTCTGACTGAGTGGCAGTCTTTGCCATCTGTTTCAAGCAGTGCCTAGAGTGAGGCCACAGCTGCACTCAGAAGAGGAAACTTAAAAAGAGCAAACTTCTGCTCCCTGCAGGGAACAGACGATGTTCTTCAGGGAGGTCAAAGCTGCCACAATAAACAGTGGGAGAGCCTCGGGGTTGGTGAGTTGGCGTCCTCCTGATCTGAGGGAGCAAACAGCTCCGACAGAGCAGCAGTTCTTCACTATAGTTATAGGGAATGCTCGAGGTTTGTATTCTTCTCATTAATGATGATAGTGATTCCCGTGCTACAGCTAACAACCTACCACAGTGCTTTCCCTCATGATGAATGGAGGACTTTACAGTGTGCCAGACACTTTATAGACATCAATTAATCTAACCTTGACAACCCCTAACCAGATAGAGGCTATTAACCAACTGAGTCTTATTGATGAGAGGTCTAGGTCCAGAGAGAGAAGTGTTTTGCCCAGGGTTCTGTAGCTGAGAGATAACAATTGAGTCAAGACCCAAGGATGACCTAGAAGAGGAAATTCAACTTAGTTTAGAATGACCATCAGTAGTCGCCTGACCCTGTACCACTGACCAAACCTTCCTACATAAACACCCCTGGGGACTATCTAAGGAATAATCACACTCCTTAGATAACCACTGGTCCCACTCCTTCCTGCCATCCCTACTCATCCCTACTCTCATCTTGTGTAGAAATTTGCCACATTCAAGGCCTGGTTTTCTTCATTTTTGTTTTTTGTTCTTTTGAGACAAAGTCTTGCTACATTGTTCCTTTGACCAGGCCAGGCGTGGACTTATAGTCCTTCTGCCTCAGCCTCCTACAGTGGTGGAACTTCAGGTGTGTTATACCTTGTAGCAGCCTGGATTTTTTTTTTTAAAAAGCTGCTAGCTAAGAGAGTCTGATGGCCTCTTGCTGCAGATCTTCTGGGGATGTGGTCTAGTCCCTTCTTTGGGTTTTGAGGCTCCAGACAGACAGCCTTCTTGTAGGTCGGCTCCAGAGTGTCACAGTAAACTCTTGAAGGTAGTATGCAGTCCTGTGTGAAGACCCTGTATGCTGGGTGGCTGTGATATACTATAATTAAGGTTCTCTACTACACTGAGGAAATTCAGCTATTCAGTTTTCTGTGAACATGACACACGAGTTACTTACTCTTTACTACAGTCCTATGGAGTAGGGATTAGTTTTCCACTCCCAAATGAGGCAAGGAGCTCCCAGAAGTGAAGTGTTATCTATTTGGTGAAGTTGGAAACAAAAAAAAATTCTAAGTTTCAATACGCAGATTTGGAAAAGCAGCTGAGTAGTTTCGTTCCGCCTGCCTCCTGCTCCGGCAGGAATGAATGATTTAGCACCTCAGTTCTTTCATTCTCATCAGGGATGGATCATCCAGTCTCAGGTCCTGGGACAACCCCTCCCCCATCCTTCACCCACAGATGGGTCCCACAGGCCCCTCTACTTCCTCAGGGTGAAATGTAGCCAACACTCAACTCATTTCCCTTTTGCTTCAGGTTCCTTATCTGCTGAGAAGCCAACTGTTTTTTGTATTTTTCTAGTAATAGCTCACTTCCTCTCTAGAGAACCATTTCCTCACTGTCAGGGTATGCATCTTGAATGGAAGAGATTTCACTCCTGGTGTCAATTTTATATTAGTTCTCTTTCTGCTGTCACAGGCAAACATCCAACTCAAGTTGGTTTACATCAATATGGAACATGCCAGCCCTCAAGCACACATAGCAGCACTTCCTTCGGATGTATTTTTTCACTTAAAGAAATAGACAAGAGGATTATTCTGATCCAGGTTCTTTGATTCTGTTGGTCCCTATTTTGCAAAGGAAGATAATGAAATTTCATGGAGTTAGACATCAGTAAAATTGAAAATCCAGATTTTTCCAGACCCTAGAGCAGGGAACTTTGCCTTAAGTGCTTCTCATGTGAGAGTTATACTCTTGTTCCCTTTAGAGCCATCGCTGAGAGAACCTTGCACCTCCAAGCGGGAGGAGCTATTTGCTAAAGGGGAGGAGCTGGGTACCTACAGGGCGTGTCCAGGGCGAGGGGTGGGGTTGCCGCTAGGTAGCTGGCGCGTGCGCAGAGGCCCCCAGCGGCGCCCGGGGCTGGTACTCGGGGTGCAGTCTGCGTCCCGGCTGCTGCTTTCTCCAGCGTCCACCGCTCCTGGCTCGGCCATGAACCGGTGCGCCGAGGCGGCGGCGGTGGCAGCCACAGTGCCCGGCTCGGGCGTTGGCGACGAGGGGCTGCGGCCGCCCATGGTGCCCCGCCAAGCGTCGTTCTTCCCGCCGCCAGTGCCCAACCCCTTCGTGCAGCAGACGCGGATCGGCGCGGTAAAGCGTGTGCAGGTGAGGCCGGGGCTCGGGTGCGAGGCGAGGGGCCAGGAGGACCCGAGAGAAGGAGGCGAAGGCTGGGCAGGGCTGGGGGACAGGAACCCTCCCTCCCTTCCAGAGTAGGAAACTCAGTGACAGGTTCTTGACTTTGAGAGTGTGGAGGGCAGAACCGCCTAGTGGCCTGAGTTTGGAGGAGTCTCTTCTTGCCGGGAGGAAGAAAGGAGAAGAATCTGGAATGGATAGAGTGACAGAAAACAGAGCCCAGGTCTGGAATTAGAATAACAGGTATGGCCGGAATGACTTAGGTGAGCGCAGACATCCAGGCTGGGAAATTCAATTATCAGAAGGAGATACCTGTATGTCTAAGGTGTTCAAGTGTTTTGTGATTTTTGAATTAATTTTTGAATTGAGTCGTCACCCAATTAACTTTTCATAGATGCAAAGATGAGACTTAGGGTAGACTGTCTTCTGTCTCTCAAAAACGGCTTTTCATTCTGAGGAAGTTTCCTTTCCTCTGTCTCCTAAAAGGCTGCTTTTACCATGAACAGTTATACTTGCTCTAGACTTCCTCTTTGATGAAGTAAGTACTTGGGAGAAGGAGCACTTGTGAGCAGATTGCATGTGTTCTGTGTGGTCTGCAGGGGAAAGGAGAAAAGAAAAGTATCGATATTTTCCTATTCATCTCAGAAATTTTGTAATTCTGGATTGAAGTACTCCAATTTGTGCAGTCTATGAGCACAGCGTTAAGATGGTTTTCCTCTAAAGTGAGGACAGGTTGAGTGCTGAGCTAAACAGCATGAGGGGGCAGCTTCGGTAATGTAGATAAGGTGTCCGGTTGAAGTAGGGTTCGAGGCAGGAAGAGGAAGACAAGGGATGTAGAAATATCTCTTGGCAAGGCAACTAAAAGTTTAAGAAGTTGATCTTCCTACTTTTAAAAATGGACAGATGTTCCCATTGTGCCTTGAAATGTCTGAAACATTTCTACCTTGACTATCATTCAAGATTAACTTTAGTCAAATTAGTTCTTTAAAAACTACATAACCTCATATTTTAGTAAAGGAAGACCAGAAAATAAACCTGACAGAACATCTCCTTGGATAGCTGACATATTACAAATGGAATTATTATAATGGCAAATCCTCTTAATTTGTCAGAGCTACCTGAATATTGGTTACTGTTAGGTATCATTAATTGCTGCAAACAATTTTTCCACAGGAAAAAAAAAAAGGCAATGATTGACAACTTGTCCAATTCAAATCCGTCTTGATCGCCTAGTGTGGACATTTGTGAATATACTTTAACTTTATTCCAGTCCCTTCTTCAGGGCCTGTGCTATGGTTCTTTTGGACAGTTGAGATTGTATCTTAGTTTTCCTGGAAATCAGATCTTTTAGAAGAGAATCTCAGCCAATAATCTGTCAGTGACTTTGGAACCCTTGTCCACAGCACTATTCCTCAATCCTCCATCAAGTCCACCCCTATATGTAAATGGTGTATTTATCATATATACGGAGCTTCAATAAAAACCTTCTATATCCAAGATGTCATCTATGTAACAGTTCTGAAATCCTTTATGTTTTACCTTATTAGATAAGAAATAGAGGTATAGCAACGTTTTACACTATTTAAGTCAGATTTCAAGTGAAGAATAATTCAGCAAGGCTAGTTTGGTCCCAGGAACAGTGCAGTAGGTTAAGTCAGACAAACCTCCTCCTCTGTAACAATCATAAACCCTGATCAAAGGAGATGAATCTATATGAAGTCATTCTGAAGAAAAAAACCCAAAAAACAAAAACCTGGAGGAAATTTGTTCCTTGAAGAAATATCTAATGAAATATTGTAAGTGTACTATGGAAAATTGTTTCTTGGCTTTTTTTCTGAGAGTTCCCTTGTAGTACCACGGATACAGATTGCTAGAAGGCCTCAGTCTTATTAATATGTTGTGGCAGAGGACAGAATTCAGGTCATTCAGAGTGGATGGAAGTTGAAAAAAAAAGTCCTAAAAAGTAGGAATCTAAAGATAAACAGGCCCTAAACTGACGTATAAATTCTTCTCAAATCTTTACCTGATTCTTGAACAGTGTATTTGCAAAGGATTTCTCTTAGTCACTTTCTCATCGCTGAGACAAAATGTCTGACACCCACAAATTAAGGAGAAGAGGTTGATTTTATCTCACAGTTTGTAGAAGTTTCGGTCCATGTTTCCAAGGTGCACGAATATAGCAGAGGGGCATGGCAGAGAAGAAACATTTCATGGCATGGCAAGCAGGAGGCAGTGGAACAGCACGTTTTCTTTTCTTTTTTATATTCAATTGAGGCTGCAAGCCTGTTGGTTGGCAGACTACACAGTCAGTGAGGGCCTTCCCATTATGCACACTCAGAAGTATGCTAAACCTATTGTAGATTAATCCACTTACCACACACATATAATCCATATTTATACACTCTAGATACAGCCACCTATGGGCACTGGAGACTTTGAGGGACATCTAGATACAAGCTGTGACAGGATTCTCCAAGGGTCCTAGAGAGAAGCAACCATGGACAGGATAAAGAAACAGAGTAAACATTTCAGCTGATGACTCCCATAGAGGAGGCACAATTAGAATTCTACCATGTCCTAATAAGTAAACAGCTGGAGAAATAGAAACTGTAAAGGGGAATTAAATGACATTAGAAAACAGAAAGGTATTATACTGAAAAGTTCATTAGATGAGCTAACAGGAAGTGGTGAATTTGAAGACAAAATACCAGAAATTATTTAATCGAAGAAGCAGAATTTAAAAAGTCAAGAGAGGAACATCAATAAAAATGGCAAAGTAATGGCTTCTGAAAATTATTTTCTATGTAAAAGCAATGAAAGTTTTCATTGAAACAGCCATCTGAAGAGGATTTATTAAAGAAAAAATGTTGACTCCTGGTAAGAACAGTGAGCTTTGTAACAGTTTAACTTTTTCTCATGCATCCTCTTCAGGATGCAGTGTCCTTGGAAAGGAACAGCCTGCAGTCATGGTGAAGATCAGAAACCCACAAGCCACTAGAAGGAGAATAGAGTTGGGGCTCCCAGGAGCCCCTTTCCCAGCACTGCTGTCAGTATTTAATCTGTCTGAAGCTTCCTAGAGGTTGACTTTGCCAGGTTGTCATTAATTGACCTGCACTAGAGCTCAGCCTGTGCAGCTAGCTTTTTCTTAGATGTCTTTGCAAATAACTAGCACTTGCTTAATTATTAATAGAATAGAACCAATTGTTGAAATGCATAAATTCACGCCAAGACTGATAAAATGGGAGGAAAAATACAAATGATCAGTATCAGGAATTAGAGGCCACACACCATTACTGGTTATTTCTGCTTGTCCTCCCAAAGCTTTGTGTGTTCAGAGGCAGGGGCTGAATTATAGGGACTGTAGCACTGACTTGATCTTAGGAGTCTAGGTCTGGTGGGCAGAGATGGGTCACTGTGCATATGACCTGGAAGGATGTCTGGCCATCCTTGATTGCTCGACATCTCTCTGCTTCCTGGCCACCATGATGTGAGCAGCTTTCCTCCACTTTGCCCCTCGGCCATGCTGTCCTGCCTTGGAGGCAATGACCTAAATATTAAGCCAATCTGAACTTCCTCTCCTTTAAATTGGGGGTATTGAGTATTTGTCTCAGTCAGAGTGACTAAAAGATCCCTCATGATCATAGATATAAGAACACTTAAAAAACCTGAGCAGATCATATACAGCAATATATGCTGTGCCAAAAATTGATAATGCAGCATATCCAATTTTAGTTTGGCCTAAGAAGATAAAAGATAGAGTTCACATACAAAAATTTCAATTGTATTGTAATTCACCATTTGAGCCAAACATATGGTAAAAAACACATGTTTATCTCATTAGGAAAAGAAACTTAGTTATCTCATTTGACAAAATTCATCACCTACTGATGGTAAAACAAAAACAAAAACAAAAAATCCCAATACAATAGAAAGAAAAGCATACTGGAAATCTGATAGAAGGCATCTGTGAAACACCTGTGAAATTGCGATAATGGTGAAATACTAAATCTATTTCTCCAGAGCTTGAGGACAAGATAAATACTTCTCCATCATTTCTATTAACATTATGTGAGGAGTGCTAGTTGGTGCAGTACGACCAGAAAAAAAGGCATGTAGATTAGAGAGAGAAAAATATAGCTTTTTAAATCCACAGATGATATGACTATGTGAATAAATTCCTAAGAAATCTACAGAACAACTAACTACCAGAACAAGTAAGTGAAGCATCTAGGTCATGGGATGTAAAATCAAAACTTGAAATTAGTTTTATTTATGTCTATATTCTTGTGGTAAACAAATGCAAAATGAAATGAAATAGTTAATTTTGTATGACAGCAATAAAATGATATTAAGTACTTCAGATTGTTAACCAGAAACATGTAAGACTGCTATAATAGAAACAACAGGATATTGCTGTAAGAAACTAACAAATACTTATTTATAAGTGGAGAAATATAGCATACTTATGAATCAGAAAAATCAATATTATTAAAATGACATATTCTTCTTAGTTTCTGTATAATTCATTGAAATTTCAGTAAAAATAATGTGTATCTAAGTTGACAAGTTAATTCTAAAGTTTGTGCAGAAATGCAAAGGATCTAGTGCATGGTGAGAGACACAGGTCTACTTTTAATCTTTGGCAAGGTGAGACCCAGGTTCCAGTACCGTTTATTAAAAAGACTATCTTTTTTCCAGTGAGGATGTTTGGTTCTTTTGTCAAAGATGAAGTGGCTGAGTATGACCCAAACTGTGGAAAAAAACATTTTTACCAGCTGTTCCTTAGACAAAGGGTTACTAGCTAGAATATATAAAGAACTTGTAAAAATAAGACCTCCCAAATTTGAAAACCCAATCCAACATTGGGACTCTAAGAGAAAGAAATAGAAACAGCAAATAAACATGAAAAAAATGTTCAATGTCATTGGTCATTTGAGAAATGCAAATGAAAACGATGTCAAGATTCCACCTCCAGAAACAATGGCTGCTGTCAAGAAGAGAACCAATGACAAGTGCTGGTGGGGCTGTGAGGAGAAGGGAACCTTTCTCCACTGTTGGTGGGAATGTAATCTTATCCAACCACTGTGGAAATCAAAACAGTAGGATGAGAGGTCCCACTTGATCCTGCTATGCCCCTGCTGCATATCTTCCCAAAAGAATTAAAAGCATCACACCATAGTGATATATGTGCACCTATGTTTATCGCGGCACAGTTTGTAATAGCTAATTTTTTTTTAGGTTTTTTTTGAGACAGGGTCTCACTTGGTAGTTCAGGCTGGCCCTGAGCTCAGCTTCCAACTCACATCACAATCCTCCTGCCTCTGCCTCCCAAGTGCTGGGATTACAGGCATGAGCCACCACGCCCGGCACTGTGGTATGTGGTACTGGTTGCTGCTGGGCGTGAGTCTCCACGCCCAGTGTTGTATGTGGTTACCAGGGAATTGAACCCGGGCCCTTGTGCTTGCAAGACAGGTGCCGGAACCACTGAGCTAACTCCCAGGCCCTGTAATAACTAAATTTTGGAAACAGCCCAAATTCTCATCAATTGGTGACCAGATAAAAAGATGTGTTTTTTTATTATAAAATGAAGTAGTATTCAGCCATAAAGAATAAAAGGGATATTTATAGCTAAATGGATACATATTGAGGCCATACTCTTAAGTAAAATAAATAAGACACACTTATGTAAATACCAAATTGTCTCTAGGGTGAGAAGCTGAGAAGGACCAAAATGTATAATAAATAATGTGAGATAGGAAGAAAAGGTTCAAAGGAGAAGGGGTCTTTTGGGGGGTTGGATAAAGGAAAGAAGGGAAAGAAAAAATATAAGAAAAGGAAAAAATGAGAACAAAACTTTTTTAAATAGTGAGGAGTTGAGGGGTAGAAGGTAGGGAAAGAGAAGGGGAAAAAACAAGAACTAAAATACATCATATATAGGTACAAATTCCCAAAAAGGTATGTGATCACAATGTATATCTAAAATGTACCAGTAAACTTTAAAAAAGAAATGCAAAAGGTCTTGACTCCATTAAAATCTTGAACTTGAGAAAGGACACAACTATCTGCTTTCAATACTTATTTCAATACCACAGTAATTAAGACACAGAGATGTTGACAGAAGGAAGAGATGAATTATTAGATTGAGGTAATTATGTAGATATTTACTTTTAAAAACTCATAAGTATAAACATAGGCACACTGCTGTGTAAATTAAATCTTAATAGAGTGAAGTATGATGTTTGGTTTGGTTTGGTTTGGTTTTTGGTACTAGGGATCGAACCTAGGGCTTTTGTACTGAGCTAAACCCAGCACCCCTTTTTAAATTTTGCTAAATTTCTCAGACCAGGCTCAAACTGGCTATCCTCCTGTCTCAGACTCTCAGAGTTCTGGGATTACAGAGGTTATTTCTTAAAAAGGCTATCCTCCTGTTGCTGACACCCAGTGACTGACACTTTTTAAAGGAGGAGATTATTTGGTGCTCCCTTTCTAGCAGGTTCTGTCCAGAGTGGGCTGGTTCCCAGTAAGAAAAGGCATGGTGCAAGGGCATGGTGGGAAAAATTTGTTCATCCCAATGCAGCTAGAAGCAGAGAGAAGAGGGAGGAGCCTGAACAAGAATACACTCTTTCATGTCACATTCTCAATGATCCACCTCTAACCAGACTCTGCCCCCTAACAACGTACCAGCTACTGAAATCATCAGTGAGTGAGTTCACCCTGGAGTATAGTGCTGCTGTGATCCAGTCACCTGCCAGACACATGAAACTTTTAGATCTAAACCATAGTTACCACTAAGACTAATTGTCAACTAGGATGTATAGCCACTGTAATTGTCAAACATTGCCGGTGACACTACAACAGTTCAACCACTTTGGGAAACTAGTACTTTTGTACAAGTGGAATAACATTTAAGATTTAGTAGGTACACATCTAGTATCTACTTAAAAGAAATAAAATCCTTTATGTGCATAAAAGCTCACATAAGAATGTTCATGGTGACTTCATGCACATTAATTCACAATTAGAAATAACCAAGAGACTCAATAAACAAATTGTACAGTTTATACAGTGGAATAATACTGTATGAACCAAATGGATTATTAATATGTGAAACAAAATAATTGACCTAAATATATTAAGTGGAAGAATCTAGACACACCAAAATACATTGTGTATAAAAACATTTGTGGGAGATTCAAGAATATAAGAGTAAGCTATGGTGATAGAAATCCACATCAAGTTGTCTAAGAGGATAGGCCTTACCTCCAAGATGCATGAGACTTTCTGGAGTGGTGGATATGTCTGGGCCTTGATTGCAGGGTAATTACATGAGTATACTTATCAAGGGTCATTGATGTGTACATGTCCTTGTATATACTTTTACCTCACACATACATATGCATGCAAATAACTTGACAGGACCATGCAACCTTTTTTAGCATTTCTATAAAATATTTGACAATATTTAGCTTTATGTAAGGGCCAAAGAGACAGAAGGATAATACTGAATAGGGTAATTGGAGAAGAGCCTGTATGTTATACATAAGGATATTTTACTTCACTTGAAAGGCTGCATATGGTGCAAATTGGGTTCCAATCCTGGTTCTACCAGTATGAACTTATCAAGTAATTTAATCTATCCCTATGTGCCACCTCTTTCTTTTATGTAAAACAACTTAAGGTTATAACTTAAGGGCTGTAGGGCTGCAAGAAATAAGTCAGTTACACCATACCAAATGCTTAGTGTGTCTGGAACATAGAAAGTATTAATGTATTATTGGCTGTTCTTATACACTTTCCATTGTTTGTTTTTATTTTGTCCTCTCCCATCTCCTTATTGTTACGACTTACGAGAAACTGGCAGGTATGTAAGCCATATGTTTTTGCATTGCAATGCCTTCGTTACTCTCTTTCTTCCACCTATAGCTCTGAAAAACAATTTATTCTCTTACTGTACTAATAAGACTACTCACTGCTTGTCTTACAAGATCATTCAAGCTGCACTCTTCCAGGAAGATTTCCCTGGCTACTAAGTCATGCACACGTTGGCTTTGTTATTCTAGCATCCTTCATTCACTTGCATTGATAGGAGATCATCATATAGTTTTCTTCACTGTGTCTTTTGCATATGGTAGGCTTTGTGAGGTCAAATGTCATGTCTAGTTTTGCTTTGTGTTTGAATCTTGGTCTAGTACAGGGTAGTATTCAATTTGTTCTTGACTAAATGCATAAGTAGCGTACAACTTTATGGTTATGTGTTCCTATTAAAATAATGTCTCTTCATCTACCCATAATCAATTTTGACTTCCAGATTTTTCTTCTTGGACTTATCCTGCTTCCACTGCGTGCTTTACTGGTTGGATTAATTTTATTACTGGCATGGCCATTTGCTGCAGTTTCAACAGCATGCTGTCCTGAAAAACTGACCGACCCTGTCACTGATTGGAGAAGGTAAGAAATAATTATGCACAAATATAGGGTAAATAAAGACTTTAGAAAGGTTTTATCAGATTGAATCAGAGATCGGTTTTAGCTACCACTGCCTGCTCAGTTCTAATAACTTATTTTTATTTCTCTGTAAAACTGGTTTTAACTTATGTAGAAATGATTGCACAAGTATATTCTGATGAAGAATTCTAGTTGTAACATTAAAAGATTGTATATTCTGAGTTAAGGCCAAAAAATAGTATCCCTCACTCTGGAAGATAGCTTTTTTGTATATCCAAAACCGTTGCTGTGACAAAATGCTTTCTTTTCCTTCTTTTGTTTCTTCCTCTGAAATTAACAGGGTTTTCTGCAGTGATATACTTAAGCAGATCAATTATATTTTTATTAAGCACTTTAGTGTTTATGAATACAATTTAATTATTTATCAGTATGGCCCAGCTTTTTCCAGTGTTTGCATTGACGTGGAATGAAAGGGCTTCTCAAGCATGACCCAGTTAGGGACGTAGACACTCAGCATGAAGGAACAAAGCTGCCGGCGAAAGCCATTCCTATTGGGCAGGACCCAGCTGTTGCCATCCATAGGTTTTGCAAGTGGGACTTCTTAATCTGGACATGGTGGTTTGCTTGTGTAGTTGCAATCCATAGATCTGTTTCAGGGTATTCATGAGCTTCCTGAAATCATGGACAATGATTTTTTTCTTTACACAAATTTGTTTTTCTTTCATCCAAATCTCCATGTGGATATGTCCTTGAAATTGCTTTGAGAAATACCATTCTAGAAAGTTAAAGAAATATACTGTTTGCTTTTCAGTTCATGTTCTAGGGAGCGAATGCCACTATCCAACACAGAGCTGGCTTGAAATGGAAATGAATCCAATACTGGCAATGCCCCAGAGACACCTCAATCCTTGCAAATCATACTTTGTACTACAGCTCAAGGTTATGCAGTATAAAGATACTACTTTAGGGCTTGTTTTTTGTGATTTGCCATTTTCTTCCAGATTACCTCTTGATTTGTACTATTAGTGGCTTATGGAGACCTAAGATGATGGAAGGAACAACCTATGTACATAGAAAATACATACAATGAATGTTATTTAAAATTTCCTTTTTATAATTAAATTAGTATCTCTGTTTCCTCTCAAACAGATAATATTGAATCTGTGTAACACCAGACTTTTAGACTTGCTTAAAATATTTAGGTAGAAAGGTTTATTGGATTTGAATATGAGATATTTTAAAATGTAGTTGAAATTCAATGAGAGGGGGTGAGCTGTTATCTATCTATAAATAGAGATCACATCTCTAAACTAAAGCGGAAGGAGGAGAGGTACAGTCATTTCCCTGTGCCCTCTGAAAACACACTTTGGTTTTCTGTGTCTCACTTCTCCTTGCTCTGAAATAAAAGTCACAGAAACTTCCTCAGAGCCAGTTGCTAATAGCTTCTCCCTCTCTGATTACAAGGATACTGAGTTGATGCAATAAGAGATCTAATTTTTAAAGCTCTCCTTCGACACCTCATGGGTGAAATGCGGATAGCTCGCCATTCCTCTGGCTTCTGCATCTGCAGATTCAACCAACCGCAGATCAGCAATATGAAAAAAACTTACATTTGTAATGAACCTGCATCAGTCAGCTTACCCATTGCTGGGATGAAACACTGAACAACTGCAACTTTAAAGGAGGGAACTTTATTTGGGGTTATAGTGTTAGTAGGCTCAGTCTATGGTTGGCTTACACTGAGGAAGAAATAGTGTGGTAGAAGGGCGTGGTAAAAGGAGGATACTCAACCCATGGCAGCTGGAGAACAGAGAGTGGGAAGAGAGCCTGGGACAAGAATACACCCTCCCAGGTGACACTCAGTGACCTACCTCCATCCGGGCCCCACCTCAACAACACATTCAGCTCTGGAACTGAACATACAGTGCCATCATGATGCAAGCGTCTTCCAAAGGCCCTGCTTTGGACATGAGGATCTAACCCCCAATAGGGATCTAAACCCCAATAAACACATACAGGCTTTTTTCTTGTTATTATTCACTAAATAATATAGTATACTCTCTGTTTACATAGCACATACATTAGCGACTGTTTGAGTATACAACCTCTAGATGATTTAGTCTCTAGGAAGATATGCACAGGTTACATACAAACACTACATTTCTTCTACAAAAAACTTGATCAGCACTGGATTTTGTTATCTGCCCAGATACCTATTACTAATTTTTCTGCTTATATTTTGTTTTATTTTTCATGCAAAGCCATATGACTATTCATACACTGAGATGTCCACCTGACGTTGGCACTTCTAGGAGTACTTTTTGTTTCCCTGCATGCCTAAAGTTGTCAAGTCAGAGACTGGATCGGACTTCCTCTACCTGCATAGCTCAGTTCTTGGCACAGTTTGACACGATAGTTAATCTTGAGTGGTAGAATGTTTTAAAATCTTTTAGAAAACTAAGCAACTAGATTTCTAGAATGGCTGCAGTACTGCTCTGGCCCATGGAATTGAAAGGCTAAATTTACTTTTGAAGATTTTTTTATATCTAGGTGTTACAGCAGTATAGACAGTATTTCCTTCTAAAAATTATTCCTAAAGTAATTCCATGTGAAGATTCTAAAAGCATTTGAAGAAATTCGGACTTGTCGTTGTACAAGTGTAAATTTCCAAGATGACTGTGTTGAAGGGGTTGCTGAATTGGCTGTCTTAGTGGTGGATGTGTTTTGAAGATCACTTTGTGGTCCCAGAATAATGGAGCCACATACTTTTGGGCAAATTACTTTTTTATGCCTTAAATTTCTCATCTGCAAAATGAGGATAATAATAATAATAAATAGTGGATATATCATAAGATTCAGATAAACAGGGCCAGGGATTTAGCTCAGTGGTTCTGGTGTCTGCCTGGCAAGCACAAGATCCCTAGTTTGATCCGTGGTAACCACATATCACAATGCTGGGTGTGGTGGCTCACGCCTGTAATCCTAGCACTCAGGAGGCAGAGGCAGGAGGATTGTTGTGAGCTCAAGGCTGGCGGGGGCTACATAGTGAGCTCAGGGCCAGCCTGAACTACAAAAAACAAGTGAGACACTGCCTCAAAACAGATTAAGATAAACATCATATAGTAATATATGTAAAGCATTTAAGTAGTACCTTGTATGTAGCAGAAAGATCCCTGTGAGTTAGCTACTATTCTTAGCTTGTATTTTAAAATGAAATTCTTTGGCATGACCGGGTTTTCTTTTTGCAGTTTAGAAGTGGTAAGAAATTAAGCCGTGCTGCTAGCTTCAATTATTCAATCTAATGATGTGTTTTCTCTACTTATTTTCAAAGAAAAATTACGCAGCCAGCTTTGATATTTCTGGGCCGTGCCATGTTCTTTTCGATGGGATTTATAGTTACTGTGAAAGGCAAGATCGCAAGTCCATTGGAAGCACCAATTTTTGTCGTTGCCCCTCATTCCACATTCTTCGATGGAATTGCCTGTGTTGTCGCTGGGTTACCTTCTCTGTTATCTCGTAATGAAAACGCACAGGTCCCTCTGATTGGCAGTAAGTACTTTAAAGTAACAGATAAAACATTTTTACACTCCATGCTTTAAGTTAATCATGTATAGTTTTTTTGTAAACTTTTAAAAAACAAAGCATTTCAAATTTTTTAATGAGCTACTTACACGGAAGGAATGAATTTATGAAGAAAGATTAGATTTTTCTTATCTGTAACTTCATCATGCTTTTTAAAACTTACCCTTGCCACTGTATTATCTTATCTTCCTTTTCTTGTATACAGCCTGGAAGTTGAGTTTTCAAATACTAAGCATGTTCGATTCTTTCTTCTCTTTTTTTTGGAGCAATAATTTAACGAGAGTCTGTGAAAAGCCCAGATTACATGCTATTTCACAAGCTGCTCTGGAGGGTATTTGGCTGATAAATGTCCTAAGCCTTTTCTCCTGACTCTGTTTTCTTCATTACTGCCCTTCAAATCTCCGTACAGGACCTATGTGTAACTCTTTGAAAATTACGATGTGGAACAATAAGTACTTCCTGCCATAAAAAATAATGAAGCAAGTGAAGTGTTTTTCCCACCAGATGCTTTGGTTTCTCCCCAAGGAGCTTGTCTCTAAGTAACCACTCCCGGATGCCCCAGGGTTCTTGCAAACACAGTGATGAGAGAGTGGGTGTGATGAGAGAGTGAGCGCGACCCAAGGGGGTCTGACGTGGCCGCCTCGGTGCGCTGTGGGAATACCAGTATGAGCGGTTCCTGCAGCTTTGTCACTCAGCCTAGACACGTCTTTTCTGCTCTGCACTCTGTAATACGCCTTTGTTTGAAATCTGGTGTAGCAATAGATCTCTGATAAAGTGAAGTTTTTTTAATAGGTACTAGGAAGTTATGTGGATGACTGTGATGCTAAAATTTTTAGTAAGATAAATCATAATTGCCTCTTACTGATGCGTGCTGTGAATTTACAAAATCAATTTTCAGATACTCCTAAAACTTTAAACAAGCTAATGTTGTAATGCTTACTGTAAACTGAGAAAGTGGATGTTACAGAGGAATGTGGCCTTTGCTTCTTTTCATATTCTTACTGCTTCTATTAAATCAATGAAATATCTTGTGAGTATAAATATCCACCTCTCCTTTTGCTATTAGAGGCAAGTTTCTAGTGAACTTTGGAGTATTTGCCAATTGTTTTTTTGATTTTGCTGTTATTTTAATCTTCCATAAATTTGTTTTATAGTTTAAACAATATTATTGCTACAGAGGCGTTAGCCAAAACGTGATTTGTTACGATTCTTATTTGTTTTAAAGGACTGTTACGGGCTATCCAGCCAGTGTTGGTGTCCCGGGTAGATCCAGATTCCCGAAAAAATACAATCAATGAAATAATAAAGCGAGCGACATCAGGAGGAGAATGGCCGCAGGTAAAATAAAACAGATGGTTCTTTACATATATCCAGAGTTTACTGTACATCTACAGACCTCTTTACTTCCATAGATAACAGTATCTAGGAACAGCTGTGCTAGGTATCTCTAGCATAATGGATCCAAGGTAAATGAACTAGTGAGTGGTAAGAAGCTCTCTTCACTGGAAGATATTCCATAGACTTAAATGAATCATTCTTTTTTGTTCAGCAGATTTTTTGACCAATTTTCATTTTTTTTGCATAAAAGTGATTCCCTCTGATTTTAAATACCATTAAACAATGTGAATATACTGTAGAATTTAAAATATGAGATACTAAATTCAGCTGATACTAAATTCAGCTAATCAACAATATGTTAAGGTTACTGAAAAAGTAAATTGAGATCTTGAGTCTTTTTTGAGGTATATTTAGCTAGCTCTTTTCAGTTCTGCAGGAATATCAAAATCATCTGTAAAACTTCCGTCAAACTATCCATAACACCACGTCCTTCCTGGAATACCAGGATATTGTTTATTACATAACAGATGAGCAGAGGGAGGTGACTCTAATCAGTATCCCCCTGTTTTCGCTCAGGTGGAAACAAGTGATCTCTAACTGTCTGGTGGTCCTGTAATGATCTGGGTAATCATGAAAAATTTAAAGTACCAAAAAGAATATGACCAACCAGGAGGTTTTAGAAACTGAGGCATATAATGAATGATTTAAAAAATTGGTGGAGTAGAAATTGCATTTGGACTAAGACTTTGTAGAGCCAAAAATACTTTGTATGTAAAATTAAAAGTGAGAGATAAGATTTCAGCTCATTTTATTCACCTGGAGAATTGCTGATCACCGTTAGATGGTCTGACTTGAAACGCTTCCTACAATATTCAGGCATTGGCTGAGCAATCATAGCTATGAGGGGGTATTATTACCGAGAATTCAGATACTAAAGTTCCTATGTGACATTTACTGGCCCTTCCAGCACTGAAGTTTTATCATTCACTTTAGACACGTTCATTGTGTATGTAGCTGTAGAATATCTGCTGAATAAAACATTTTTTATTTTATCTTATTGCCACAGGAAACCCATTTTTGAATTAAAGAATAGAATTACACCTATTCATAATGCTTATTGCTACAAATAGAGTACCGATTTAGCCCAATAAAGTTTTCCCGCTCTAATTATTATGAAACAAACATTATATAACTTCTGTGAGTGCTGAATGCAGGGATTTTATTTTTATTTTATGTCTTTAGCAGTTTACTCATGGCTAAATTGTAAAAGCTTCAAAAACCAAGGTGTTATCTCATTCAGTTACTGGAGAAACATACTGTGACATACTATGTCTGTCACATGGAAAGCAAAAGAGAAGTGCAGTTACAGCTTGCTTGGCCTCAACTGTTTTCACACTTGTTGAACTTGATATTCAGTGCATTTTGACAAGAAAATTTCAAAACTACCATATTTTAAAAA
Source organism: Petromus typicus (assembly GCA_004026965.1). Lineage (NCBI taxonomy): Eukaryota > Metazoa > Chordata > Mammalia > Rodentia > Petromuridae > Petromus > Petromus typicus. Next base: position 38,980 of record PVIR01000526.1, read on the forward strand.
CATTTCCTAAAAGATATTAAATTGTACATGTCAACTAGTTCAACTAAGCATAAAACACATTGCAAACATTTCTTTCTTTGTCCTCAAGGTGTCCCTCAATTGTGAACAGTGGGAGCAGATATTTAATAGAAAAACTGAAAGAAAATGGTACTATTTGGAAAAGGATCCATAGTAGCAGGAGACTTTAGTGTATCTAATGTATACTTTGACCATAAGTTACATTGTTTTTTTGATTCTTTAAATTTATGCAGATCGTCAGGAAAAATATTATTAAGAAATGAGTGAATTAAGGATATTTCCTATTTAAAGCTTCAACCCATTCTGGAATTATCTTAATAGTCAAATCACACTTCTCTGAGAAGAAATTGAATACAGTAATCTCTAGGATTCATTAGGATCAAGTGTCAGCCTTTGATTTCATCTTAGTTTTTTTAAGCATTGGCAGATATTTGGGAAGTCATAGAATTAATAGAAGTACTCTATTAATTAGACTGAAATATTAAATCTATTCCTTTTTTCCCAAGATACTAGTTTTCCCAGAAGGTACTTGTACTAATCGTTCCTGTTTGATTACTTTTAAACCAGGTGAGATAAATTAAATTATGTATTGTAACAAAATAGTATGGACAATTTCTAAAATGATTGAATACCAGTACACAAACAACTCTTCAGTTTCTTCCAAGCATTTCTTGTCAGATGAAGTTTTTAATATTGAGATTCTACAGAACTTATTCTTTCACTTTCTTTTTTGGGTGTCCTAACCCCTTCCTTATAGTGCCGTGTGTGTGTGTGTGTGTGTGTGTGTGTGTGTGTACGCACTTGTGTATAAACCACATTTTTCTTTTCCTCCATTAGGTCCTCTCTGATACCTGGGGTCCTATGTTGTGCAGTAGAAAACCGGTTTTATGATGTATAGTATCTTCAGGTGCCTTTCAGGGTGTGCTCCCTCTTTAAAATTAGGAAGGCAGTCCTGAATACAGCCTTCTTCGTAACACTGTAACACTTCAAAATGTTTTTGTTCGGTGCCAAACTTATGAGTCACTTCTAACTAGTTAGGGAGCTTCTGCTTCAAGCATTTGGCTTTATCTCGATGTTCTGATTTTTTTTTGTCTTCATTTTATCAACCATTTTCAAGATCTTGCTGAAAAATAGATGTTTATAAAATCACAAGTGTTACGATATTCAAGTGGCTTAGGTACATCTTTTAGTAGTTTCCTGAAATAATTCTTCATTTAAAAAAAATTCCTCATTTTGATAAATACAACATTTAGCAAATAGTTTCTATTATGTATAGTCTCAGACATAGAGTACAGTACATTTATACTATGAATACTTATATTTTTCTTGCTGTAACATTTCCGTTTCTGTAAAAACGATGTCATCCATTTCACGGTGATTATAGGCGCCTTCATCCCAGGAGTTCCAGTGCAGCCAATTCTGCTCAGATACCCAAATAAGCTGGTAAGCAGAATGTTTGTCCCGGGGGAGAATTCTGCCCAATCCAACCACACACATTCTCTGGGAGATCTTTTAAAATTTGAAGTAGGGGGCTGGGGATTTAGCTCTGTGGTTCCAGCACCTGCCTTGCAAGTGCAATTACCTGAGTTTGATTCCCACTAACCACATACAGTAGTGCAGGGCGTGGAGACCAAGCCCACCAACAGTCAGTACCACAGACCACAGTGCCGGGCATGGTGGCTCACACCTGTAATCCCTGCACTTGGGAGGCAGAGGCAGGAGGATTGCTGTGAGTTCAAGGCTGACCTCAGGGCCAGCCTAAACTACAGATGTCAGACCCTATCTCAAAAAAAAAAAAAAAAATTAAAATTGAAGTAGGATATACATAGATAAATGGTAGGAGAACACCAGAAGATTTGCTCTGCTACAGCCATATTTTAAAGTTTTGCAAGGTAGGCATAAATTCAGGAAGATATTTCTTTTTTTTTTTTTAGGGTTTTTGAGACAGGGTCTTGCTTTGTGGTTCAGGCTGGCCCCGAGCTCAGCCTCAAACTCACATCACAGCAGTCCTCCTGCCTCTGCCTCCCAAGTGCTGGGATTACAGGCGTGAGCCACCACACCCAGCACTGTGGTATGTGGTACTGATTGCTTCTGGGCGTGAGTCTCCACACCCAGTATGGTATGTGGTTACCGGGGATTGAACCCAGGCCCTTGTGCTTACAAGACAGGCACGGGAACCACTGAGCTAATTCCCCGGCCCCAGGAAGATATTTCTAAGCTTCCAGTATCACTATGATAGTGAGGTGAAATCCTAAATTTAGGATCTTATTACATTGGATGGTAGGAGTTTGTAATTTTAATTCAACCTACAAGGAGACTTTTCCCAATTCAGAGGTTATTATTTGTAATGAAGGAATGAAACAGCAAGATAAATTTGGGAGAAGCTAGATTTTTAATTACTGGCTCATTACATTCACTGTGTGTTATTGGCAAGTAGTTTAATTAAGGAAAAATACCTTCAAGAACTAATGTCATGTATAAAGTTTAGATTTGGCTCTTGAAATACTCTCTTGGCATAGTCCTCTCTTGTGTACTCTGGATATTGATTATATCACTTTTTTCTCAAAATATAATTTTGAGGGAATGTTTTGGTTCTGAGGACTTTGTTTACTAGAGAATCCATATTAAAAGGCAGGATAGATTTGCTAATCATCTGTATTATTCAAAATTAAGAGTTCTTGGTCAGTTCAGCTTTTTGTTGAGTGGCTACTTTCTCAATCTTGGACATCATTGATTAAAAAATTAATATCTATCAAACTTTTACTCATTGTGTCTCTGACAGGTAACCTTTTCTACTGAACTAATGTATTTGCTTATTTTTTAACAAGTTAGTTAGAAAAATAGTTGAACACATATAGTAGTTTTAAAAAAATCAAAATAAGTAACATTAAAAATAAAAAGTGACATAGGAAGGTGAATATTTTCTGTGTAGATGTATAATCTAAGAATGTATAGATCAATTCCTCAGTGTTTAATAATTTTCAACACATGGCTTTTAATTTCAAAACACATATACATACATATAATATGAAAATATAGTCTTTGTTTTGATATTTTACCTCTTACTAACAGCTTAAATTCTTGTTGTAGGACACGGTGACCTGGACATGGCAAGGATACACATTGTAAGTCATTTGTGTCTATTATTAGTTTATATTAATTTTACTTTGATAAACCAAAAGATCATTTATTTCTCCTAAAAAAAAAATCCTTGTTTTGGTAAAAAGTAAAGTTTCTTGTCAGAATCCTAAATCTGATCATTGATATCTTTCTAAGGAGCGTCAGTGTACCCATTAACCCCTGTTATGTCGTATATGGGGGACCTTAATTGTCTGGAATTCAGATACCATGTTCAAATGGGCATCTAGGTGTTGACTATAGTTTGTAAGGAATATTATGGGGACCCGTTTTGATTATGATTTGGATTTAGTTTTGTATTTTCATTCTATTGCAGTTTTATCATTATCTATTGTGTCTGTCCATACTTAAAATAAGAGTGATAGAAAGATACAGTGAATATTTATTTTTAAGATTAATTACAGTGAAAGACACATTGCCATTAATCTGCCTGAAATTATGCTTCTATAATTTGAACACATGTATATTCTTGCCACTTTCTGAAGCTATTCTGAAAGTCTTCTTTTGTGGCTTTAGTCGGTGTAATAAAAAAAATACAGTGGATGCTAATGTCAAGTCCCATCCAAAAGAGAGGCAGGCTCATACACATTTCCATGTGTCGTCATCAGCCTTTTTAACTGGGTTGGGCACTGTGCAACTTCTGTCTCTTCCCCAAGAGTCAAAATAACCATGAGTTTTGCATCAATTTGGGTCAGTAAAGCAACCACAATACTGCAACTGAAGATACTCAAGAAAAAGGACATTCAGAATTGCTTCAGAAAGTGACAAGAATGATGGGATAACTCATGTTTGAGGGTGGCAGTGGTGTTTTGAGGGGAATTGATGGTAACATGTCTTTTATTACAATGAGTTTTAGAAGAATTTAAGCATTGACTATATGTTTCAATCATACCTTGTACTACATTGATTTATGTAGTTCAGATGAAGATAGTTTTGATGTGTCTGATAGATGTGAGAACACAGCTAACCAAGATTTTGGTTCTGGTTTTGGATTTTAAAAGCACAGAAATCAGCGGTTTCTATAAGCACTTAAGAAAGAAGATGATTGTAGTTTCACTATTAGACAAGCTGATGGGAAATAGACTCAAAAAGATTAGAACATGTAGAAGAAAACTTTCTTTTATTCATTCCCAGTAGAGAACATTGAGTTTGTTTAAATTTTGATGAAAACCACAGAACACACCTGGTTTTGAGGACTTTTCCCAGGTCTCAAATATCATTTTGGATAGAAAGATAGTTGACAATTACTTGGAAATAAATAAAAAGAACTCATTATTTGCTTCAAGGATGCTATGAGCTTCTTTAAGCACCTATCAGCTCCTGAAAGTCAAGGAAAAATGCGTAATTTCTCCATTGGTTTGGTGTGTATGCAGATTGCTTGGACATAATTAAATCAGAATAGAGTAAATAATCACATGTCACATATTTTTGTCCCTGTCATGCTTCGGTTCTTGGAAATGGACATTAAGGGAATACCAAGAAGGAAAGAGCATACATTGTGAGAGATATGCAGATAGTATTTTTTTTAACTCTTTGGGAAATTAGTTTATTCATTAGACTGGTATATGTTTTTCATGCCACTGCTGATTTTGAATTTCTGGCTTTCAGCTTTTATACAAAAAAGAATTAGGACAACCAAGTAACATTAGAGCTTTGGAGAAACAAAAGTGTCTACACACTAGTTGGAACATGTTTCTGTTTCCTGGTGTGCATCGTCCTCTGGATCTTTACAGGTTAAAGTCCCTTTGGAGACAGTGACTGAATTCACTGTAACTTTTATGTTGGTTTGTTTATGTAGCAATCCAGGCAGATGTGAAGGTTAAATAAAAGGTGGCTTTCTGGAAGGAGGATTAGGGCACAAAATAGAGTGGTTTGTTTAATCTATCCTAGAAGTGTATGACAAAGAGAAAAAGAAACTCAGAGAAAATTCAAGAAAGAAAGAGAAAAAACACATTTGAAGAGTCAAATATTTCTTAGGATTTATAAACAACAAAAATTCTTCGAAGGCCACAGCGTTGTTTTGTCCAAATGCCACAAGACATGCTCCTTGGGCAAATCTCTGTCCACGTTTGTCTTCTGGTCTACCTAATGTCATTGTTAGCACGGTGTCTGTTACTTCTAATTCCTCCTTCTCTGTCTTTTCTCCTATTGCTGTTTAGAGGCAGACTCTAAGACAGAGATTTTAAATTACAGTAACATTTCAAGGGAGAGGCCAGTCAGGGAATAAGCTTAGAGACAGAGTGGCTATGGAAAAGCTGTTTCCCATTAGTCTGAGAAGTATTTGACTTTTTGTAGGCACACAAGACAGGTGTAGTGGCATTTTATGTATGGTTTCATGGTAGTTTTTGCACCACTCAGAATTTTCAGAACCAAATATGTATCTATTCAAGTAATTAAATTCCAAAACTCAATTTAAAGAATTCAAAAAAAGCATCCTTCATGCTGGATAGTGTGCGTTGAGTGTGACTGGCATTTGTAGACAATAAAGGATTTTTATTCCCTCAGAGAATTTATAATTAAATCCAGGTGCGGGAGTGTACACATATCATTCCAGCTTCTTGGGAGACTGAGGCAGAACGATTGTGAGTTTGAGCTACCTAGGTAACATAAAACCTTGCCTAAAAAAAATATAATTCATTACGGACGTGGTTAATTAATTATTTTTGAGACAGGGCCTTACTATATAGTTTATTCTGACCTCAAATTCACATTGTTGTCCAGACTGACCTTGAACTCAAATTGTAGGGATCTTTATGCATCAGCCTCCTGAGTGCTGGGGTTACCAGCAGGTGCCATGCACCTTGGATGGAGGCAGTAAATTTACTCCCTAAATTCATTTTTAAACTAAATTTCTTGTTTAAACTCCTAGCTTTCCTAAATAAGTCCCTAAAGGTGACTTTTACAGGGAAATAATAACTTCTTAATAGCAAGAATAAAGTTGATTGTCTATTTTCTTAATCATGTAATCTAATCTGCCCTGACTACATTCTGGGTCAAATGTCTAGTGAATATAAATTAAAACTCCCATAGATATTTTTTTCAGTGGGTCTACAGACTTAATGGAAAGCTGCAAGTAGCAACATTAGCTACAAAAAGCTGTCTCTGAAAGGTTTGGTTTACCACTTTAAAGAAAGCCTTTGTGTAGCCTTACAGTGATTTTTGAAACTTTTCAGACTTCCTTGCAGTTAAAATACTTATTAATATCTTGAACAATTTTGATTATGTTTCTGCTTTTAAGGAAACTCCTACTGATTTTTTCTAAGTATCAGAAGACCTTAGCAATATAGTGTTCTATTTGGATGTGTCTGAGTGAACACATTTCTGTACCTTAGAATGTGGCTCCCAGCATGTGAGTCCATGTCGTCAGGAAACTGCAAGTTCTGGGTTCAATCTAATACACTGTGGCTCAGAAACTCAGATATATGTTTGGTTATTTAACTTTTGAACAGTAGTTATGGTCATACAGACTCAAGAAGTGTTACAGCTGCTGTGTAGTATTGACAAACACTATAAATACATATGAATGAAGTGTGATGTGGGGTACCCATGCTTGGGGGTAACAGCAGATGTGTATGTAATACCATATAAGGAGAGACCTCTCTGTTTTTCTTTTCAGCATCCAGCTTTGTGTGCTTACTTTCTGCCAGCCCTTTACAAAAGTAGAAGTCGAGGTGAGTCAATTCAAAACATGCCCTCAGAACTTGAGATTCAGCCTTTCTTTTTAATTTTTAATTTCTAGTTTCTAAAGAGGCCAGATAGAAAGTTCTACCACCTTTAAAATAAGCCAGGCTCCTTTATATACTGTTCATCTAAATCCAGGCTGTCAGATTTAGTTTTTTGGAATCCTGTCCAGAAGCCCCTTTAACATGTAACCACTTTGGCTGACCAGATTTGCACTCCATGTTCCCATCTCCTTATCTGTTTAATGCTAGCTTCTGCTGAGCTGAAGGAAGGGCTTTGCCACCCTGACAAAAAGAGCTGATGGTAACTGATGGAGCCAGCATCTTAAAGAGTGGTTCTATAAACACCTAGAGGTACCAGGGAGAGACATAGAGATGAGAATTCCTCTCCACATGGGAACCCTGAGGAAAGTAGTAAAAGTAGGAAAGTAGGAAAGTCACCTGGAGGTGGCTCATTTCATGCATCACAAGATGGTCTTTCAAGTTGAGATGTACTAACAGGGGAGTGATTAGAGCTTTTGGAAAATTCTGATCATGTTTTCAAGGCTCTGAAAGTTAATTTCAGCTACCAAGTGCCACCTTCAGGTAGTTGCTAAGAGGGGTTTAGAGTATTGTATTCTAAGACTCTTGCCTGGATATATTATAATTACATCCATGAATTATGTAATGAAAAACTTATATTTTCACATGTAATACAGAGTTTTGATTGGAAGCCTGTGGTCTAATTTCCAGGAACATGGAGTTTCATTCATAAGAATACTATTTTGTTTTGGTAGAAGGCTTAGGCATTCAGCCCTTCAGAAGTTGTCAGCAATGCTGGATGATACAGGAAGCAAATTAAATTTCAGAGTGAAAAAAATGAATTTTTTCTTGAGACTTGCCATGTTGTCTGCTTACCTTGAACATATCTGTTTGTTAGTTTTATTTCACACCGACTCACTTTTAAAACCAGTTCAATATCTTCCTGTACTTTAAAAAAATGATACTCCCCTTAGGAGACATACTTGAATCTAAAAAAAAAACCCTTGAGCCATGTGATGATAAATTCAGAAAGTGCCATAGTCAATAAAATCTGCCATGTTTCTTTTCCTAGCCCTTCGCAGTGCCTTCAAAATGCTTGCTTGTAGAGCCCTGTCCCCTACTCTGGATAGCTCTAAAACTAGTGTTCCACAGAACGCATTTCCAGGAGTCCTGTACCATGTTATCCCCAAGGACTCTGAGCGCTCTTCTTCTTTCTTTCATAGCTGCTCAGGTCGTCTCACCCTGTTTTCTTCAAACAAACAAAAACCCCAAACTCTCACATTTCCTCATACTTTAAGCAGTCATATTATCTTTTTTCAGATCTGAAAGCTATGCACACGTACACACATACCCTACTATCCTTTCATTTATATTGTCTCTGTAGCTAAAAGAAGGTCTAGCAACAGATGTGGAAATGCACAGAGAACTGTCCTTTCTTGTTCTGTGCCTGGGTCAGTGGTCAAATTGCATTACAACAGAGATATGTAAATTCCTCATTTTCTGTCAGCTGCTGTTACCACATTTCCTCTCCATGTCACAGCTTTTTTCTTTTTCTCTTTGTAAAATTATAATATTTGCATTCTCCAGCTGATTTTGAGACCTGTTTGGGCAATATTTCCTGGCAAAGCAAAGAATGTACTCTTTGTTCTATAACTTCACAAGCAAAATGGCTTTCAGCTGGTTGAAAATAGCTAAGTCAGTAGGGATTTGATGCATTGAAATTGTACAGGACAAGAACATGGGAATTTATGGAGTTCAAATTTAGTTTTCTTATTTTATTTATTTTAGATTTATGATGCAATCTCTTGGGTGACTCCTATCTGCTTTATGATAGTTAAATATTTTAAATCTCCACCATTTGGACAGAGCTAAAAATATATACCTGTAACTCTTCAGGCACTGATATATCTGTACCAAGGCTCAAGGCTCTGAAAAGCTGGGCCCTGCCTCGGCCTTCCCTCTATTTCTGCAGAAGGAGAGCTTGAACCATCCCACAAGGAACTTTGTTAGAAGACCTAGTTCATTTTGTAGCCCCCATTTCAGGTATCTTGGTTGCTTAGGACATGCCTTTCGTTTCTTTTATTTGAAGTTGATGGAAATCTTGGTTATTGTTTTAAGCATGTTTTTAGAACTTATTGAATATTCGATAATACAATGATTATTCAAGAATGTTATTATTTTGATAATTTCAAAAGTAGACTTTGAGTGAATTATAGAAGTGCCTTTTTATCCTCTGCTGTTTTGTGACTCTCAGAAGATCTTGGCATATTGATTTCTATGTCATTTAGTCTTACAACTCTCTCTTTATGAACAGTGATTACCAAACTCTTTAATTACCCAAAACTTGGATACTTAATATGCAGTGCATATAATATTTAGCCATGTTTTCTTTCCTCCTTTTCCTCATCCTCTCTACTTGTCCAACATAAAGATGCTTTTTTGGAAAAAGTTAAAATTTCTTATCTCTTGCATCTTAAAGATGTAAGTTCCACCAAGGGCAAGCCTGAAAAGTGCAACGTTAGGCAGTTACATGAATGTTAGGTTGTTAGGTTATCACGCACAAAGCAGCTCAGTTAGCCTGCTGTACGTTGAGGCCATGTGACACAGCTTATCGCTCCGAGGTCACACACTTGTTTAACATGTTATTCTATTCTGCCTACAGTTGTAGCGGTGCTAGTTGTGTATCTGAACACAGGGATGATACAGTACATACACAGTATTAAAGATCTAAAAAATGGGCCACCTGTTTAGAGCGCTAACCATGAATGACACCAGCCATCAGACTGGTCGGTTTGCCTGGGACACACAGAGTGAGAAAGTGTCTACGTTCACTTCTCAGGCAGGCACACATCAGTAGGCTGGAATTGCATCAGTCAGAGCTCTGTCATTCTTGCTAAGTCACACCGATGCATGTAACACCTGATGTACTTTGGTTTCCTTTTCACTGACTGTTCGGTAGCTGTGGAAGACAAAATCAGCTCCACCCTGAGCCACCCAAACAGCACTCCACTGTTGCTCTCCTGGTCAACATTAGCACACCATACAATTGAGTCATGGAAAATACCCATCCAAATCATACAATAAATGCAAATATCATAGTACAAGATGGCAAGTTCAAGCCTAGCCTGGGGAAGTTTATAACTTAGGGAGATCCTGTCTCCAAATAAGAAAGGACTGGAATGTAGCTCCGGGTGAAAACTCTGAATTCAGTCCTCAGTTACCCCACAAAAAATCCACCACAGAATAATATGAAAATACTGTAATCTTATGGAGCTGCATTACTAGCTACCCAGGACTACATGTGTCCTATAGGCTTTGGGTTGGGCATGCTTGAACAAGCCTTTGAGGAACTTTCCATCTAAGAAGTACATGTACACATCTTACATGTGTATTTAATTCATTTGTTATGGAACTTAGTAAAGTTCTGGAATTTGTAAGTACTAAAAGAACAATGATAGAGTATAAAGAGTATTAACTGGAGTTTTTGTTCCAGTTCTCTTACTGTGTATCTGTTTGTGGTTAAGAAAATCACTGAAACCTCTCTAAGTGTGGGTTCTCGCTGGGAAAAATGGAAATAGTCAAACCTGTCATACAAGGTTATAAGGATTTAATAAGATTACTTACATGCTGACAGGTGATAAATGTTCAGTATTAATTTTTAAATTTTATTTTGTGTTTATTGTTTGAGATAATGTCTCACTTTGTAGTTAAGGCTGACCTTTAACTCACTATGCAACCCTGGCTGGCTTCAAAGTCACAGCAACGCTCCTGCCTCTGCTTCCTGAGTGCTGGAACCATGGGCATGTGCCACCATGCCCAGCATTGTGGTATGTGGTGGCAGGGATTGAACTTGGGACCTTGAGCTTGCCAGGCAGATGCCAGAACCACTGAGCTAAATCCCTGCCTCAGTATCAATTTTTACTTCCCTCCTCATCTGAATGTTTATTTTCTTTTGCATTTTCTTCCTTTGAAGATTTTTTTTAAAAAAAGAAAGATAAAAGCAGTACTAGAATTGCACCTTCGCTGAGACTGAACTTTTAAAATTCTTTTCTATTACAGAAAAAATGATCATCGTGTTGTGACTTATCAATCTTTCTCTTCCTCCTAATCATTTATTCAGTAGAAAAGAATGTGCTTGATGTGGCTGAGAAACAATGAATAAACTAGTTTTACTGATCACTGATGTCAAGGACTGACTTTAATTAATGGACAGTTTTCTGAGGAATTCTGACTTTATCTTGTGCACCTTTTAGTTTAAGCCCAAGAGCAGGTGAGCGACTGAAACAAAAAGCACAAACAAGAGTTGTTAGTCTGGAACGCTTGCCAGCTTTTCCTCCTCACCTGGTGCAGGGTGGGGCAGAAAAATGTATGTGAAAGCCCAGAGAACATTTGAAGTAGGCTGGGAATGGAGCTGTGGATCCCGTCTTCGGTGCCATGGCAAAGAAAACAGAATTTTCTAGGTTGTCTTCTGTCTGAAAGTGTGACCAGGATGCTGAGGTAAAAGGGGGATTTTACTTGGAAAGCATGGAGCACATGTAGTATTGTCCCCGAGTCTCCCTCAGTGGTGTCTGTCAGGAGTGGGAATGCAGGATCAGAAGTGACTGAGAACATCTGATAGGCACTGTAGGACAGTAGAAATGAGAGATTCTAATGACAGAAAGGCCCTACGGAATGTCTGACTCCCAGGTCCACCCCAGATAGGCAGGAAGATGCTGCCAGGAAGGTAAGAGAAAGAGGGATGAGAGGGTCCCAATGTGACCACTAAGTTGTCACCACATGTGCAAGACCAGTAGGGGGACAAGTAAGTACTCATGGGTACTGAGGAAGAAGTGATGGAAGACTTTGTCAGAGGAAAAAAAAAAAAACAAAAAAAACTAGGGTCACAATGTTTGTTCCTGTGGCTGAAGTAGAGTTCAGAAAAATGTCTGTGACCAAGTGAAATCTGGATGTCACAGAGACTCGTGTCACCAGAGAGCTAAGGATGAGAGAAGGTGAAGGTAGAAGGGAAACCGGACCTTGAAGTCCCTGAGGATTTAAATACGTGCAAGGAACCATAAAAGATAATGGCAGTCACGCTGCTCTTTGGTTCTTCTTCCTTCCCATATAAAGGATACGTTCATGCTACTGTATGAGCTTTGCATGGCTTTGTACAAAATGGAAATGTGGTATAATGGGCTAGGTCTTGACCTAGGAGAGGTGACTTTTTACCAGGATTTTCATGAATTACTCCTTAGAAGGTATAGATCTTCCAAGGCCTAAGAGGGTCATATTCAGTCTTTTAATTATTTTGCACTTTAGTGGAATTTATTTCCTCAAGAATAAAATGCCACACAAATAGGGAAATTATTAAACATCATTTAATGGATAGTATTACCTATGCAAGTAGGAACTAAACCATACTTCATTGTATTATAGGTGCTTAACGGCACAGCAGCAATTTATTTTTCAGGGTTATCACATGTATGTGCTTTTATGATGTATATAAATCAAGTATAGTATAAATGGTTATTTGTCTTTCTTAAAAAATGCAGAATGACCTGGTAAATTAGTTTAACTTTTTCATACTATTTTGTCAGATACTTTATTCACACTGATTTTTAACCTGTTTTCTTCCTTGAAATGCATTACTAAGCATGTATAGGAAATTTTACTAGATCAGGTTGAAAGGAATTGTTATTAATATGTCTTTGCAGTTTGGTGCTCTGGCTGTTTAGGTGGTGTGGGGACCTCTGGTGGTTTAGTTTATTTTTCCACCTTGAAGAACTGGATGCTCAGCAGAGAGCTACATGTAGGAGTCCAGTTAGAGTTCCTCTACAGAGAGTTTATTATTTTACAGGAGAAGGACCCCAAGCCTATGAAAGTTAGATATCTTTTCTAAAATCCCTCTTCAAAACCAAGGCCCACTGTCATTTCTGTAGCATGCTACTGCTCCCTTGGAGAGTAAGTTAGTAAAATAAATGTGTATTATTGGGTAAGTCCTAAATATTTAATGTTACAAATGCCTCTTGTGTCTCAGCAATCTCTGCATCCCCAGTGCCTTCATTCCAGGTCTCAAGGTCTCTCATGGGACCATTCAGGTGTCCCACTCTCAGCCACTCTCACTTTGGTACAGTCACTCTGTACCACTGAAATCACAAAGCAAAATTTGGCAGCTTCTCTTATCACTCATTGGCTTAAATGTCATCTCTGAGTCACCAGTGCTGTAGACTTGTCATTATTAACATAATTTCAAAACAGGTCCATTTGAGTGAAAGTGGATTTCTTTGTGTAAATCTTTCTTTTTCTTTCAAAGCATCCCCTCCCATTTATGTGAATGGACGACCTTGGCTATGTTATTTAACCTCCGCAGGTCCCAGGCTTCACCTCCGAGGTGGAAATATAGAATTTTCCTCAGAGAATTGGTGCAAGAGTCAGCCATATAAAGGCTGCAATATAAAGCACCCAGTGCACAGTAGGTATTTACGGATGGTAGGTCTTCCTGGTTGCTTAGGTCATTACCTCATAAATTTCTGCCCCACTGTGTGGAGAGCTTGTAGAGAGCAGGACTAGAGTTTGGTGCGCTGGCTATTTGAATGATGTGAGGACCTCTGGTGGTTTAGTTTAGTATGGGGATAATGATACTTAGCATGGTGTTATGGATGTTTTGGTCTGTCCCACTAAAATGTGGATCTTCTTTTGAGTGTAGGTCATTAATCTCTATTGAAATATTGTAGGTTCCCCCAAAATGTATTATGACTTGATGTCAGTGTTAGAAAACCATGAATCCAAATAAGATGAACACAAATGAGGCACCATGGAATGGCAAGTAGAGAAAAAAATGTATAATTAAAAATGATAGGGCCAGGAATTTAGCTATGTGGTTCCGACGTCTGCTTGGCAAGCGCAAAGTCCTGAGTTCAATTCCCGGTAAACACATACCACAGTGTTGGGTGTGGTGGCTCACACCTGTAATCCCAGCACTCAGGAAGCAGAAGCAGAAGGATTGCTGTGAGTTTGAGGTTAGCCTGGGGGACACAGTGAATTCAGGGCTAACCTGAACTACAGAGTGAGACCCTGTCTAAAATAAATAAATAAATAGAGCACAATTTGGCATTAATTAAAAAAACTAGAAAGCCAATACTAAAATTTTTTGAGATGGAAAAATAACAAAACAAAGTTCAGTCAAATAATAAAACTATAGTTGTTTTTGAAATGTGTAGAGAAGATAGAACTACAAAAAATAAAAAACAAAGAAAATGGAGCATTTTACATAAAGGAGTGAAAGTTAATGCATGAAGCTCTGAGAGTTTAATAATAGTTATAGATTTATACCTCCCAGAATTCCAGATATTCTCTCATTTTACTCTCAGAACAATCAGGAGAGTCAGAGCTCTCATTTCAGAAATGAGAAGACAGTTTATCAAAGTTAGATGCAGGTGGACCCAGGGCTTGTTATATGAACTTGCTTAGTCCAAACATCCTGTTAAATGTGGTCTAGAAAGATAGGGGCTTAAACAAATGTATTGATAGGTTATAAATTAATTTGCTCAGCATTTAATGCCTTAGGACTAAGGATTGTTACAGAGATGTGTATTTGTCTTTCAGTTTATGCCTGTTCAGGTACCAAGTGATGAAGAAAAAAAGGATCCTATTCTATTTGCCAGTAGAGTCCGGAATTTAATGGCAGAGTAAGTATCTGCATGAGCTCATGACCAGTAAATTACTATGGAAATTATTTGTAAATGTCAGTTTACATAGCTTTAAGGTATTTTTTTTTCCTCTCAGGAAGGGTTGATTTCCCAACTCATTTTGAGAAGTAGAATAAATGTGCATAGATACAAGTCAATGAGACATTCTGTATATATTTCTCCAGCTGCAGCCCCAGACTAATGGAGACGAGTGTTTATCAGACAGATGGGCCGGTACCATCATAATCAGAAGAGATCAGGCAGTGACTTCCAGACGTGGGGTCTAGAGGTGGTTGGTCACTGTCAGACAAAGCCCATGACAAGCACTTCCTTCCTAGGCTGGCCTTCTGTTTCCTCAGCTCCATGCACATGCCTAAGGGAGCGTGTTTCAAAGGCATTAAGGATTATAGCACTAAAATGGAGAAAGTTTGCAAAGGGAAAAGATACAAAGCAAAAAGAAAAAGTTACCCTTATAAAGGAATGGCTATAAATTTAAGATTTCGAAACTGCAAAACAGAAGGCATTTCCCTGCACTTATGGCAGTTTTAACTGACTAGTGTTGTGATTAGATAAATCACCTCTCTCTCAAGGAAAGAATGTGTTATACTGTAACCACCACCCAGGTGGCCTCAGGGCCTCCAGATGTGGGCCCACTCTCTGGTACCACCTCCCTCAGTCCTCTATAGTAAGAAGTTTGGAGATAATAGGAAGCAGGAATTTTTTTCTCTTAGTAAAAGCTCAACAGGAATTCTGAATTTGGCTTCAGAGTTAAATTTGGTCTTGCAGCCAAAATTTTGACATATAAATATGTGTAATTTGATATACATACACATATATATCTTCATATTTCATAGAAGAATAAATCTTGCTTTTAAACAGAGTGAATTTTTAGCCAAACTTTTAAAATTATGTTTAGGTCAACTATGATATTTGCTTTTATATTATTTTCTTCCCTTTCTTTCATGTGTTTTACGCCAGCTTATGTTCAAAAGCTGGGAATTGAGATTGGTATTAGGAACTCAGAGAATTGATACCAGATGTTTTGGTTTCCTAAAATGTACCTACAAAGGGAGAAGGGGTTTAATTAGGCAGCCTTTCAGAATTTAGAGAGGTATAATGATTTAATATAAGGAATATATTAAAAAAACCCAAAACAACTTATTAAACTGTACAAACTTGAACAAGTTCCCTTCAAAATTTTCCATTTTTCCATGTGTGAAATGGAAATTAAACTTATTTCTTTTTTTTTCTCATGGTACTGATTGTTAATGAGACTTGAGCAGGAAAGTTTATGATGAAAGCATTTGAAAATGGTAAGGAGCAAAGGTCAGTGCTACTACTGAGAACTGTGGTAGTACCTTTATTAGTGTTTTCTAACATTACCTGTACAGCTGCTGTAAACCTGCGTGCATAAATGTCACTATGATATGACTTCTAATTCTTTTGTGTATATAGCTAGGAGGGAAATAGCAGGATCAAATGGGAACTCTAGTCCTACATTTTTGAGGAATCGCCACACTGATTTCCATAGTAGTTGCACTAGTCTATATTGCCACCAACAGTGGAGAAGGATCCCTTTCTCCCCACAACCCTGCCATTATTTATTGGTTGATTTTGTGATAGCAGCTATTGTTTATGGAGTGAGATGTAAGCCCAGTGTTATTTTTTTCTGAATCTCTGAATGACCCATGATGTTCAACATGTCTTCATATATTTCTTTATTGCCTTTACTTCTTCATCTGAAAAATGTCTGTGCATTTCAGATGTCCATTTTTGGACTGGGTCTTTAAATTTGGAGGAGTTAATTTTTTAAAAAAGTTCTTTTATATATTCTAGATAGTTGTCCTTTAACTGAGGAGCAACTGGTAAATTTTTTCCCAACTTGTAGGTTGTTTTTTCACTCTGTTGCAGAAACAACACTCACTTTTCACTCTTTTATGCAGAAAGTTTTTAACAAGAAGGCATCCTAATTGTTGATTCTTTCTGCTAGTTCTCATGCTGCTGAGGTTTTGATCAGAAAATGGAAAGATATACCTTTCCCCTGAGTAGGAAAAACTGAAAATATCAAAATGACCATACTTTCAAACTACTATATAGATTCAATGCAATCTTTTTTTTTTTTTTTTTTTTTTTTTTTTTTTTTTTTTTTTTTTTTTTTTTTTTTTTTTTTTTTTTTTTTTTTTTTTTTTTTTTTTTTTTTTTTTTTTTTTTTTTTTTTTTTTTTTTTTTTTTTAGGTTTTTTGAGACAGGGTCTCACTTTGTAGTTCAGGCTGGCCCTGAGCTCAGCCTCAAACTCACATCACAGCAGTCCTCCTGCCTCTGCCTCCTGAGTGCTGGGATTACAGGTGTGAGCTACCATGCCTGGCACTGTGGTATGTGGTATTGATTGCTGCTGGGCATGAATCTCCATGCCCAGTATTGTATAAGGTTACCGTGGATCGAACCCACGTCCTTGCACTTGCAAGACAGGCGCCAGAACCACTGAGCTAAATCCCCAGCCCTCAGTGCAATCTTGATTGAAATTCCAGCAGCATATTTCACAGAGCTAGAGAAAATAATCCAGAAATTCACTGGACACCACAAAGAACCTAGAATAGCAAAAGCAATTCTAGGTGACTAGAGCCTGGCAGGGAGTATCATAATATCCAACTTGAAACTATACAACAAAGCCACTGTGATAAAAGCAGCATGGTATTGGCAAAGAAACAGACCCAAGGATCAGTGGATCAGACTAACAGATCCAGAAAAAACTCCAGATATACTGAGCCATCTCATCTTTGACAAAGGAGCCAAACACCCTCAATTGAAGAAAGACAGCCTCTTTAACAAATGGCACTGGAAAAACTGGGTTTCAACCTGCCAAAGACTAAAGCCAAATCTATGTCTTTCACTGTACACTAGACTAAAATCAAAGTGGATTAGAGACCTAAATATTAAAACAGAAACACTAAACCTGCTATCATGTAAGCTAGGGGGAACTCTTAGAGACACGGGCATGAGGAAAGACTTTATGAACAAGACCTCAGTTTTGTTTTAATACTTTCAGAGCGCTAGGGATCCCAGTAACAGATCATACCTACGAAGACTGCAGATTGATGATCTCAGCGGGACAGTTAACATTGCCGATGGAAGCCGGGTTGGTGGAATTTACTAAAATTAGCCGGAAGCTGAAGTAAGTGTACTTTAAAATTACTTCACTTTCAGAAAAATTTTCAAAAAAGAATCTGAAATTATATGGTTATTTTCTCTTGCTTCAATATTGCTCAGCTGTAGGACCATGTGGTGTTTATGAGGAAAACCAGGATTGTGAATTTATCTCCTGTTTTACTTATTTAGTTTGTTATGTTCTCAAAAATAGTTAACTGCATCAATCGCAGAGTGAAAGTGAGACGTAGCTGTAAACGTGGGTCCACGCAGATCAACTTCCTATTTGGAAATGGCTCAGGGCAGTTGGTCAGTCCTGTGGCATCTTAAGAGAAGGGCCATACAACCACATGACACTGATGTGAACTGGTCAGATTCCCGCTTGTGAGAAATTTGTATAATAGCAATTCTGCCTGTCACTCATCTTTACTTATCTAGATCAACCTTTTTTTTCTTGGTATCTGTTATTTAAGACAAAAACTTACCTTTGTGCCTTATGGTAGGTTAAGCCATTTCAATATCCTTTTTGAGCTATCTTGTTTAAAAGGGAAATGACCTTCCAAACCTCCTCTTGCTACAATTCACTCTGTGCTCAGCTTGAATTAAAAACCACAGAACTGACTGATTTCATGGGCCTTAACATCCTCCCAAGGAAGTTGCTGTAGAACCAGTTATTATTATCTAAGTTCAGTATTAAACATTATAAATAATGGTATTTTGACAGGTCTATAAAAAGCACCATTTATTTTTTCTAGATAACATAAATGCTTTTGCTATTATGTGTAAAATATTTCCAGAAATTTGGAAAGTAGAGATAAAACACTGAAATGTAGGTGTATGTATTAGGTCACTTGTTTAATTCTGTAAAGCAATGACAATATGTTGATGTGGGTTACAGTATATTTTCCATTAATTATCACTCCAATTTTTTTCTAACTAATATGGAAGAAGCATATACGACCTAATGAATCTCTCTAATCACAACCTTTCATGAACTATGAGGGTTCCTTGAAAACCAGATTTATAATTTATTTTGTGACAACTCAGTGAGTGCTGTTGACTTACTAAGGAGTGTTCAGGTTGAAATCTGCTTCCTAATTTTTAAAATCATAATTCATTTATTATTCTAATACAATGATTTATTTGTTTATTTCTGTTTCCCTCAGATATTTGGGATGTTCATCAGTTGTACTGATGTGCTGTTAAAAACTAAGTGCCTTGCATACATGTTCCATACACACTTACAAGTACCCACTTTATTTTCCTTTTCAAATGTAGCATATGTTTTCCCTTCAAACAGTGTTTACAAGATGTTCATATGAATGGAAAAGGGCTAATGACTTTATTTACCATTCTTTGTTTAGATTAGACTGGGATGGTATTCGTAAACATTTGGATGAATATGCATCTATTGCTAGTTCTTCAAAGGGAGGAAGAATTGGAATTGAAGAGTTTGCAGAGTATTTAAAGTTACCTGTTTCAGATGTGCTGAGACAACTTTTTGCACTCTTTGACCGGGTATGTTAAAACTTAATCTTTAACATTTTACTCTGTCAGCACCCATAGAATATAAATTAGTATGGCGGGCATTTAAAAAACTTGTTAGGTGAGTGGTAGAGGAATTAAGGCTGAGCTTATGTTTTAACTGTGCAACTTAATTTTCTCGTTAACGTGAATATTCATTTGAGTGTGTATATAGTAACATTTACATCAGTATCTAGTTTAAATACTAGGTTAAAAATAAATACCGTGGCCATATAGCCACATTTATAATACGGAATCGGAAAAGTTTGTGTATCAAAATTTATACACCGATTACATGAATGGTAATGTTCTGAAGATTTCTGGACTTCCTCTAAATATATGAAGACCAGATGGACTCTATCTTCAAATACTGCTTTATAACAAAGGATTCAAATAAATTTATTGCTACTTTTGAATATGTAAATATCTGTAGTTGGCTGATTGTATTGTCAATTGAATTTTCCTCAGGAAAAATGTGTCAAGATTTCAAGTTCTCCACTTTTTAGTTCTTTTTTTTTTGGGAGACAGGGTCTCACTTTTGTAGTTCAGGCTGGCCCTAACCTCACCAGGTAGCCCAGGCCAGCCTTAATTTCCCAGCAATTCTCCTGCCTCTGCCTCCCAAGTGCTGGGATTACAGGTGTGAGCCATCACTCCTGGTATTGTTATATGTGGCACCGGAGAATGAGCTCAGGACCTTGCACTTGCCAGGCAGACACCGGAACCACTGAGCTAAATCCCCAGCCCTCATTTTTTAATATACAAAAATCAGTAGTAAAATATACTCATCTGGGTTCAGTTCTTGCAGATGCATAGATACATGTTATTACCACTATGTTCGAGATATAACAGTTGTAAAAATGGTGAGGATGATGATGATGATGATGATAATTCCTTTGAAACTACCCATGCAGTTAAGTCCTTCCTCCACCTGTAATTCCTAGCAGTCAATAGTCTGTTCTCCATTCTCATAGTTTTGCATTTTCCAGATGCCGTATAAATGGAATCATATTCTGTTTTAATCTTTTGATTCTGGGCTTCTTTCACTTTGCATAATGCATTTGAGATCCAGGCATGATGGTATATGTATCAGTAATTTGTTCTCTTTTATTGTGAATGGTATCCCATTTTTATGGAGCTACTGTTGTTAATCTATTCCTCCATTAAGGAATATTTGATTTGTATTCAATTGAGGCCAATTATGAATATCATTGTAAGCTAACCATTCATGTATAGGTTTACATATAAATGTAGATTTTAATTTCATTTTACTTGTGTAAATATTTAAGAGCAAGATCTCTGTAATTTACCTGATGATGACTGTATTTTGCATTTGTTCTAAACAATATTTGTGTTAAATATAGAATTGTGAGTTAACTATTCTTGTACAATTTAAAGATGTCCTCTTGCCATTCGACCTCCAGAGCTTTGCAGCCCCATTGGTCCCTAAGCTCTGCATTTCTTCACCAGTTCTTTTGCAATGGTACTTTGTCAGAGATGGGTATTTTTATATTTTGTTCAGAGATATTAGTTGTATTTGGGAGCAAGAGGCTGAACTGGGCTTATTCTATCTTTGCTGGTACCAGAAGCCCCTGTTCCTATTAACCACCAGAAAAAGTCTTTTGCAAAGAAATTAGAGCTTTATGACTGAGGAAAAGGCTTTTGTGCTTTTTTTTCTAGAGAACCCTAATGTTTCTGGTGTCTTATTCCATGATCACATAGATGAGCTATTCTTTAACATAATGCTGTTAAGCAGACTTCTTCTCTGGGTACTGCCAGAGCCTCTCTTCTTAGAGCACACCAGTCATTTGTCCTCTTGCATAAAATGAAAACGTTCCAGTGCCACAGTACTGTTGTAAAGTATAATGAAGAAGTAAGAGAAAGGAATGTAAATTATTGTATGTAGCCATGCGAGTTGGGAAATTTAGAGGTACCTTTTCACTTCTCTAGCCACTAGTCTTTCTTTGAGATTTATATAGCAACTTTCACTATGGCTCTAGAAAGTAGCCAAGGAATTTTAAATAAAATCTCTCTATGTTTGAAGTTAATGTCAGGAAGGAAAAGAAATAAGTACAGGAGAAGCAGAAATGGAAAGAGATATGAAATAGGGACAAAGAAAGCAGTTTATAGCATATCTTAGACATCATGTTCACAAGGATTTATAATCAAAATTAAAAATAGTATCTGCTGATGTGGCACTGTCCTTCAGTTATCAAATTATCGTAGCTGACAATTACAGAATTGTTAGGACACCAGTTTTGTGTTTTGATGATTAAGGAGACTTGTCAACAGCCCCATTTTTTCTATATCTCTTTAAGTGTAGAAGATATGGGAACAAGGAAGGGAAGCAAAACAAGGGTGAAAAACAAGTCAATTCAGTTAACTAGATTGACTCGCTGTGGACTAGAAGACAGTTGGCCAGAGGCGGAGTGGGGACTGATCATTTGGTTAATCACATTTCTCCACGGATTGCTTCAGTAGGCTTGCATATCATTTGTAACTGTTGAGTTTTCATTACTTCTCTGTGTGGTAAAACTTAGCTCTAGATATAAACCATAAACCCCGGTGAGAGGCAGGGCAGATGCCTGCAGAGTGAAGTGAGCTGCTTTGAGACAACCGAGTCTTGCTTGAGACGGGCTTCTGCAAAGCTCTTGAAGGTGTCTCGTGGCTCCAGTGGGCTGGCAATAGTACCTGGGACATCAGATACCGGAAATCTGCCTGGCTGCTAGTTCTTTGTGAGCTGGAGAATGAGTAACCAGTAGACATGAGAGGCTGAGAACATCTGACTTTGCTGGAAACACGCACTGGGGTGTATGTGTGATAGTCACACTACCAGAAGTATTAGAGACAAGGGAACCATGGGACTAAGGCCCCTAGTACCATCCGGTGTCTGATCTGCGTGGATGGATGCTCAGAGATGGTGCAGAATGGACATCTCGTGATCTCTACAGAGTGCAGCCACATCTTCTGTAGCCAGTGCCTTCGCGACTCCTTAAAGAATTCTAACACTCACCCCACTTTTAGGGAGATTGGCCTGAAATGGGTACCACCTTGTTTACATGTGAAGAGCTCTGAGTTTCTCAGGAGAAATGGGTGGAAGGACAAACAACCTGGCTGGGTTTTTTTGCATGTTGTCTGTCTCACTTCCTGAGCTCCACAAGATTGTTTCAAAACCCACAACTGATACGCAAGCTGCTCTTTCCTTTCCCACCTCTACTCAGACACTTTTGTTATCTTGAGTTTGAGACTGTGCAGCTGCACCTAGAAGCGCTCCTAGGCTGGCTCCTCACCTGTCCTCCTGGAAAGGCTTGGTCCCAAAGTCGGGGAGAGGGGTGAGTCAGGCGCACAGAAGCTGAGGATTCAGCTATGGCCTTTCTGGAGCCTGCTTCTGTGCCAAGAAGTTTCCTTACTGGAAGGTTCCTCAGCTCTTCTGGGAACCAGGTCTTCCACCAGACATCTACAAGTTGACAAGTCTGCCGCTTCTCTGATAAAAGCCACTCTGCACTGGCCATGTGCCCTGCAGCCCTCCGGCCCTCAAGTCCCACTGCCTAATGTCTGCCTCAGTAGCAACAGGAGATGGCAGCAGCAGTTGTGGCCTCTGTCACTTCCCTGTCTTTGCCCAGGTCACTGTCTTTTTCAGATGTTGCCCTACCTGACCCAGCACTGACTCACTTCTCCCAACAGGTGACGCTATTTCCAAAACTGTTTTTCAACTGCTCCATAGGTTTTGGTGGATGAAGCATGGTGGCTTCTCACAAGTGTGCAGCACCTTGGGGCCTCTCAGGAGCAGGAGATTGAGCCACACCAGCTACGAGGGCACCAGGACAGGCAGCTGGTTGGGAAGAGCCATGTAGGGCTGGCTTACCTCTCTCCCATGCCTTCCACAGAGGGCTGCAAACCGAGCCAGAAGCTGTTCGTATGAAGCGTCTTCATGGTGGGGAAGGGCTGCTTGAACTTGGCTAGCAGTAGCTTACCTTCAGTTCCCCTTCCTGCAGGAACAGGGACTCAGCACAGGATTCACTTTCGTTGAGGCTGGAGGAGCATCCCTCCTGTATGTGAAAAGAAAGTGGTCTATTCTTCACTCTGACTTAAAAAAAAATAGCTGTTTGGCCTACTACCCATGCCTCTGAGTAATACTTTTCTCCATGAAGTGGGAGAGGAACACTGGCTCCCATCATTGCAACGTTACGAGCCCACCCTTCACTGGGTCATCATGGCCATTAAGTCCCCTCTGGGCTTCATGGAGATGCTCTTGTTCCATTCTGATGGTACTGACTGGAGGGCCACTGACTCCACAGCCATCAACCCGTGAGTTTAGTGACACCCATTTAAAACTTCGTTGCATCCAAAAGGATGACAGACATAGTTGACCATAAAGCTATATTTATCCTAAACTGATTTGGAACAAAACATATTTTATTTCTATTAATCAGAAACTGCAGAAAAAAAGAGAAAGGTCTGTTCAGAGAAACTCTTTTTTCCTCAGTGTGTATAGTTCAATTATTTCTTTGTTACCTTTAAACTATCTCAATGGCATTAATCTGTTTTGGATTCCTGGTAATGTTAAAGATGAAAATAAAATCATTAATGTGAACCTGAAGAAAACCCAGAAGCTCGTTTATAAAGTGTTTATCTTTTGATTTCCAATGTGGTAGGAGATTGAGAAAATAGTCTGCAGAATGAATGATGAATACATTTGAGCTCCCTCTTCCCTTCCTCCTCTTCTCCTCACTCCAGACCTGCACGTCTGGGCCTGAATGTCCTTTGTTTTGAAAAGCTGAATTAAGCAATTGCTGCCACACCTGTGCACCTGCCCACTCTCATGCCTGGCTTGCTTTCTCACTATTTAAGTGACTGAGCTGGGAGTGTTTGACAAGAAAAGCAAGGACGTTCAGCAACTCCATAGTTTGTTTCTCTCAGAGTAACTAAATTCAGAGTAGCTAAATTCAGTGCTTCGTGAGGAGTGGGGGTGAGGAAGGACGGGTGGGAAAGAGAAGTAGGCTGGCCTTCATTCGCTTTGCTGTTTCAACAGCTATAAATACTTGCAGTGTAGAACTCTTATAAGCCCCTCCCGGGTTCCCATCCCACTTTATCCTTCTTTCTCCTGACCTGTTTTCCTTTCTTGACCTCTCCCCCAGTCTTTCCCTATAGGGTGTGGTTAGAGTTTGGGGGCTAGAAAGAAGACATAAATATCTGTCCATGATTCCCTTACTCTCTCATGCCAGAGACAATCTTGGCTACTTTACAGAGGCTTCATAATGGATTTTGTCTCAATTTGTCCTTTAAAATACGGTGCTATTTCTTTCTGTCAGTTGTTGGCCTATTCTTCCCGTTCTTATTTATTTGATTATAGACGATCAAAAGGTTCAACAAAAGCACAGCATTTATAACCCAAAGTATGGCATAGTTCACTAGTTTTGGGTAATTTCTTGTCTCTTTGAGAAACATCATCATCAATAACAATAGACTGTTTCACTTTTGGGTTTAATTTAGCTACTATGTTTTAAATAAATATGTATTAAATTTTCTAGATCAGAGCTTAATTGGGAATTAGGTAGTCACATGAATTAGAATTGTTTTAAATAATGGTTTAAAATAGTAGCTTCTCAAAAAATTTTAAATATATAATTCAAATTAAATATTAGATGTGTTGGCACCCTTCACGAGATTTAAAGACAGTTAATAAAATTAGGAAATAATACTGGATAAATTAGGAGTAATGACAAGGCAGTCATTTTTACAGTTTAACAATGCCTTCTAGTGTGTCTTTCAGCAGACTTTTTTTCTGAGAGAAGTATCTTGTGTACCTATGAGATAGTCCTCAAATATTTCAGTAAGCACATAATATTCATTGCTAGTTTGCAAACATGCTATGCTACCTGCTTCTTAACTCTTGCTAGTAAAGTGTCTTCTGCAGTGCATGTCCTAATATATTCACTCAGCTTCGTAGTCCATCTGATGCTGTTACTGTAACAGTATGTTATTCATTGGTTGCAAGGCCTTTTTCAGAGTTAGTAGTTTTTCCATAAAATGTCAGGTACCAAATAGTTCAGTACTCTATCCATCTCTGCCATCACAGCATAAAAGCAGCCATATGTAGAAAAAGGACTTGGCTGTAACTCAATAAAACTTTATTTGCAGAACAGGTATCCGTATGTATTTTAGTCATTAGTTGTAGTTTGATGATCTATGATGATGTATTTCCTAAGCTGATGAAAGTAAAGCATGTTAAAGGACTGAGTTGAAAGATAGATTTAATAGTCCATATCTGATTTAAAGCAGATCACTTTGAATCCTTATTCTTGAGTAATCTCTTGTTAATAAGCTTCCACAGTTTCAGTTAATGGTTTATTATTCATCTTCACAGATGAGAGGAAAAGAATGAAGAGATTGATTTCTGATTATTCAGCTATAGCCTGGGATGAGCTCACTCTTCTTTTGGACACTATTATGCACACAGTAGGCCATTGTGCAGCAACATTCTGATGGTTACACCTCCAGTCTGTGAAGCCATTTGACAAGCGTCATGGTTTTTTCCATTTCTGCTATCTGGTATTTGGCTCTTCCATCTCACCGTGGGCTGTTTGAATATTAGAAGGGAAAAGTTCATATAGACTTTAGCACTTTTGCAAGCCAGGCTTTTTGTCCATTATAAACTTCTGTAGATATTTTATTACTATTTCATTATGTATAATGAATATGTTTCTTTATTCCAAGTTCTACTAGTCTGCCCTGTTCTTGGTATTAGTTCAATGTATGTCTTGAGTGCCAGTAATAACAAGACTTCTTGCTTGCTGCTTCCTGTGAGAGAGGTGGAATGTGATCTTTTGTAGATTTTTTTTGTCATCCTGAAAATTAGGACGAAACCCTTACAAGGTCAGAAATATACTGTAAAATCTTCTACCTTTTTAAATTTTAGTTTTGATTAAGCTTTACCAATACTGGCAAAAACAAAAAATATAGCATTCTTCAATGTAAATAACTTATCTCAGTTCTAATCCTAGTTAATCAAGATTTGCTATGTAAAATCTACTTTATGTTCTATATGATATAGTTTTTAGGCAAAGTCTGTAAGTTTCCCAAGGAGGCAGGGGAACTTTTCAGGACAACTTTTCAGTTGTCCTGAAAGTTTGGTAGCGCTCTATGTCTTAGCCTTCTATCTTTTTTTTTTTTTTTTTTTTTTTTTTTTTTTTTTTTTTTTTTTTTTTTTTTGAGACAAGGTCTCGCTTTGCAGTTCAGGCTGGCCTTGAACTCACTATGTAGCTCAGGCGAGTCTCAAACTCACAGCAATCCTCCTGCCTCTTCCTCACAAGTTCTGGGATTACAGGCACTTGGATTAAATCACTATGCCCGGCATTGTTGTGTGTGGTACCGGGGATCGAACTCAGGACCTCGTGCTTGCCAGGCAGACGCCGTAACCACTGAGCTAAATTCCCAGCCTTTACCATTCTATCTTTACTTCTCAGATTGACTCAGCTCTTGCACTTAAACCCCAGGTAGCATTTCTTCTAAGTCTTATTGTGCTAGAAATAAAACTACTTCAACATGAGAACTTTTGGCCCCTCAGTGCTTTTTTAACTGAGGGGAGAAACAGAAAGAGTACACTTCAAACTTAGAACGAGTGAGCAATGACAGATCTCTAAGAGCAGAAAGAAGTGAAGAACAGAGCCTATTTAATTTCCTCCTATGACAGAGTGACAGTCTAAGGAGATAAGGAAAAAAATTAGCATCACCTATATGAACTCTAGAAAGCTTTCTGATTTCATCCAGCATGACCTCCTTATCAACCTTTCAGCGATTTCCAGCACAGGTCATGTTGCAGTTGGTGAAAGCTGCACTTGACTGAAGCTTTGCCCACAGTGTTTTGAGTTGTGTGTTAGCTGAACCATGTTTACTTCCTCTCCTTGGAACTCAGTTTGGGCGAGTAACATACTTGATAGTTTGAGTGAAGATAAGGGCAACTGAGCCTAGTTTTAAAGTTTTGGAACTAGACTGAAGATGGAGAATGACTGAATTAAATGAATATGTAGCACTAAAAAGCTTAGGCCCCTTTAGGGGCTGGGGATTTAGCTTAGTGGTTCTGGTGCCTATGGTACAAGTGCAAGGGCCCTGTTTCGATCCTCAGGTAACCACATACAGTACTGGATGTGGAGACTCACACCCAGCAGCAATCAGTACTACATACCACAATACCGGGCGTGGTG